>CM046035.1:61325859-61393359 GCA_025215565.1 Flaveria ramosissima | reverse complement strand
ACAAGATTAGTGTTATAACTTAAGAACTTTAAGGAAGAAAAAGAAGAAAAAGAAGAAGAATAAATTTTAACCTATGAAAGTGTATATAAGATGTGCAATTTCTAATCTACATTAAGATCATATTTATACTAATAAATCAATCATTTTGGTAAACAAGTAAAACTATTTGATAAACAAGTAGTATAATAATCTTATCTACAAGTTTGACAACATGTTCATCCATCTATCATGGTAATAATTCATAACACACCACACATTCTTTATAAATAACTATTTCTTGTAAACTTATTTAATATAAAACTTTATTGAATTTAGAGTTAATTATAGAAAAGGACCTTAATCTTTGTAACTAATTTTATTTTTTAAAATTTATCTTTATTAATTACACTAGACAACCTTTATGTACATGTGTTTCATATTTGGTCCTTTAGTATAACGGTTATTAGTTTGCGAATTTTATATAGTTTTATCATCCCGTTTTTAGAGCTAATTCATTAAAAATCTGTTTCAAATGATTTAAATATCAATAATAAACTTAATATATAAATATTTACCGATTATATTTTAGATTATGCTGCATGGATGTCTTTTTTTTACAATAATTACCTTCATTTGATAACTATCTGACATAACTTAACGATTCAAGCTAACGAACATTAGACTAAAGTACCAAATATGAAACAAAACATTCATGTATACTGTAATTAGTATATATAAAAGTTGAAAAGTAAAATTATTTATAAAGATATTTTTTTCTGTAATTTTTATCCCAGTGGGAAGACAACCATACCACCTTTCATAATAACTAAAACAACTAAACCACTTATAATCAAATTCATTGGTTATAAACATATAAAAACTTAAACATCAATTATACATTTACTTTCTAACACATATTCAAAACAAACCGACCGATACAAGCCCCAATATCATAACATCATTATCCCAATATCTGTATAACACAACAATAATTGAAGAATTACATAAAGCTTAGCTCTATGAGGCGTAAGGCACCAATGATTAGTGTGGAGTGGATGAATGAATCTAGTGGACTCCCACCTTTCCACGTCAGTAACTATCAAAACCATGTTTAATGTTTAGTGTCCCAAACTTCCCATGTGTTTTGTTCACATCAACCCCTCTTTTAAGTGGATTCCAACTCCTCTTTCAACAATATATATATGGTTTTATTATTTATATCACCTTCAACTAGCCCACAGCCAGCCTACATAGTGCATGGTGGCCCCTCTAACCATCATACACATGGAGGAATCCTATACACTTGCACAAATTTAGGAATCCTAGAACAAAGTCTTTAGTCCAAAGATCTAAGTATTTAATGTCATTGGTCTGTCTTCCTTGTTCCCAAGCAATCACTGTGCATATCTAGTATTTAAATCAGTGTTTGATGTTATTTTATTTGAGTACATGTTTCTTATTCAAGAACATGGGGCACGACCTACAATATCTTTTTTAGTGGTACAAATCTCTCCTGTTTTCTAAGATATAATTTCTTCTAATATTATAAAAAGTATCTTGTTTTAATTAAGAGAGCCAGTAATCTCTTTTAATTTGTTTAATAGACTAGAAAGCATATTAATTATAAATAAAAATCATTTAGGAAGTATTGAATTTAGTATCTAGAAATGAACATATACGAACATTGAATGCTTTTTTAAGAAAGTTCAAATCGACATGATGTTTTGCTACGAAAATGTATGCTTATGCATACAAGTGTACTACTGTCATTCTCTCAAGACCTATTTAGTCATATACGAGATAAGAAAAGAGGGGCAAAACAAAAAAAAAGTTTTAAACTAACCACCAGAAATTATTAGCACGATACTAGGGAAATGTATAACTAAGTTTATCACCTTAAGATAATATATAGTATGACAAAAACTGTGTGTAGATGCATACATAATTTTGGCATCTCAAAAGCTGAAATTGTGTCTACTAACTACTCTAGACAAGAAGATAAAGGATACAATAGTTTTCATTTGGAAACAAGGTAACAAATGTAAATTGTTAATGCAATCAAGAAATGTTAGTAGATTAAAGTTATGATATGAGGGTGTGCCAATGTAGCGGGATGAAAATGATATGAGTTAGACTTAGTAAATCATAAATTTTATTAATTAACCGTGGACAAAACCTATAATGTTACCCTACCTTTATCGGCCGTCTAAAAGAGTGGCATACAAACGACTGAAGGGCAAGAAAGACTAGTTTAGTTAAACGTGCCAGAGATTATATGGAATATGCTGATGACCTACTGGTTTAATCTTAAGGTGTTTTCCTCTTATAAATGTGACATAAGTTTAAATCTCTACAAATACAAGGTTAAAGTAAATTTAGTGGTAGAAAAACAATCCTTGATAAAAAAAATGAAACACATAACAACTCATCCCAACTAAACTCTTTATTGGTGTCTCTTATCAATCATAACCGTAATGATCATTTAAATATGTTCTAATACGGTGGGCACAATCAATAGCCATAATCTAAATATGCTAGTGGAGTGAAAAGAACTTTATTTCGTAGTGATCTATTGCCATTGGGGACAAGAGTTAGGATATTTTAAGTTGATTAAGGTTCAGTTACACACAAGTTGGAGGCTTTGTATGAGCGTATAAAGATCTAATGCAAAATAATCTACAGACATACTATGAAACTCTTTACATGGTGGTTGAATTGTATTCTAATTACAAGGATACTCATTGTCCAGACACTACAACAATATCACCCTATCGCGACTAGACCTATGGCGACGACAGAAGGTCCTCGCTATAGGTCCCCCTATCGCGACGACATGTCGTCGCTATAGGTGAGATTAGGGTTTTGGCTACCAAAACTCTATCGCGACGACATGTCGTCGCGATATGTTCAACCTATCGCGACGACACAAAGGTCGTCGCCTCATTTTGTCGCCATAGGTAATTTTATGATAATTTATATTTATTTCAGATGGCTCAAGATTTTTTTTATCTATGGCGACGACTTGTCGTCGCCATAGGTAAAAAAATCTTTTTTTATTTTACTTCCTCTAAAATAAATAGCCGGTAAAAATGCCCGCCTTTTCTGAAATCTCTATTGCGACGACATGTCGTCGCGATAGGTAATTTATTTTTTTTCCTTTTTTCCCTCTAAAAAATTAGAGGGAAATAACCCCGCCTTTTGTGAAACATCTATGGCGACGACATGTCGTCGCAATAGGGTGTGGACTTTTTTTTATAAAAATCAATTGTGGACTTTTTTTTATATTTATTATAATTATACTTATAAAAATAATACTTATAAAATAATAATTATGTTTTTTATAATTATAAGTCATAATAATATATTTTTTATAAAAATAATAATATTAACAATAATACATTGTGGACTTTTTTTATATTTATTATAATTATACTTATAGAAATAATACTTATAAAATAATAATTATGTTAGTTATAATTATAAGTCATAATATATTTTTTTATAAAAATAATATATAATAATAATACATTGTGGACTTTTTTTATATTTATTATAATTATACTTATAAAAATAATACTTATAAAATAATAATTATTTTTGTTATAAAATAATAATAATTTTTTTTTATATTTATTATAATTATACTTATAAAAATAATACTTAATTATAAATATAGATAAATATGCTATTATGACGATCAGGGTTGATTACATACTCAAAGGTGCTCTTACGACGATTAAGGTTGATTACATCATTATATATGTTCAACTCAAAGTTACTCTTATGTCGATTAAAATTGATTACATCATTGTTATGTTTCACTCAAATATGCTCTTATGATGATCAGGGTTGATTACATCATTGTTTATGTTTAACTCAAATGTTGTCTTATAACGATCAGTGTTGATTACATACTTAAAGATGCTCTTATGACGATTACATCATTGTTTATGTCGTACTCAAATATGCTCTCATTACGATTTGGGTTGATTACATACGTGCTCTTATGACAATTAGGGTTGATTACATATTTAAATGTGCTCTTATGAGGATTAGGGTTGATTACATCATTGTTTATATTCAACTCAAATGTGTTCTTATGACGATTAGGGTTGATTACATCATTGTTTATGTTTAACTCAAATGTTGTCTTATAACGATCAATGTTGATTACATACTTAAAGGTGCTCTTTATAGTGATAACTCAGATTGATTGTATGTATTAAGAACACTTTATTTTATTTTTTTATGAAAATGTCACATTTTATTCTATTTCTTATTAAAGTGACACATGATTTTATTGCAGGTTATGTCTTCAACCATAGTAGGATCACATGGTGGTGACGGTGGGGGTAAGGATCCCCACGGGCATGGATATACTCTTCCTTCCAGTTGCCAATCATGTAACTTAATGTTTTAAATTTTAAATATATTTTAAATGTTACTAACCTTTTGATTTTTTTATATTAATATAGCGTCGGCTAAGAAAAGACGATCAAAAGGAAGGAATTTAAATTTATATGAGAAACACGCTATAAACAACAACCAACCACTGCCCGTGGAATTTGATCATACAGGAAAACAATTTAAAGCTGTGGGAGAAAATAGTCAATTATTTGTTAGAGCATTATCCAATCACGTTACCACTGCTCCTTTTCATTATCCCTCTTGGGAAAAAATCCCTGAAACGTTTAAGATATCATTGTTTAATTTTGGAGGCGAGTATTATATAGTCTTTTATTTGTAATTTAGTAATCATAACTTTTATATATTTCTAACTATTCTGTTTTGCAGGAATATTTTGATTTAGAAGCTTATCGTAGTTCAGACCATTGGCATGGAATCCAACTTGGTATCCAATGGATTGCCAGCGAGCATTTCGAGATAGAAATATATTGAAACAACATTTCTTAAATCATGGAGGCTATGATAATATTGAGCACACTTTAAATAATCCACGTGAAGGTCAAAATCGGGAAGCATGGGAGCGGGTGGTTGAGTTTTTCTCAAGTGAAGAACATAAACGTCTTTCTGTAAAAGGTAGAGAATAGGGCAAAACAACTCTATCCAAGTCTGCATGTAGTCGATCATATGCTCAAAGACGATATCTTCAGGTAAAAAAACATATATTATTTAATTATGTATTTTAATTCTTTTCTGCTATTATGAATATTGTTTTTAATAGGAGCAACAAACTGGGACCCCAAGTTACATCGAAACGTGGAGGAGGTCGCATTACAGAGAAGGGTCAGGATGGGTCAACCAAAGGGCAGAAGAAGATTGGGTAAGCTTAATATGTTAAGAATGTTATTATCATATGTTCATATGTATTTAATATATTGTGTTTGGTGATCTTGACCCAATATAATTGCAGGACCGTTTAAGGGCTTAAACACAATTACAACACAACAACACAATGAGGAGAATAACTAAGCTCTAATCAAACAGTGAACTGGGTAACCAAAGTGATACAAAGAACACAAGTAAAGCAAGAGACAGAACAAGAGAGTATGGGTTTCAAGGAGGCAGTATATTGCTTTCTCAAGTTCTTTTACAAGTGTTACAAAGCATAAAGAAAAGATACAAGAACTTGAAATACTTATACTACAACCTACAGCCGGCCATACTTTGAAAGCCAGCTGGATACAATTGACTAGACACTAACAAAATCAATTGTAGGATCAAAAGGCATATCTGCCTTTTGACCTTGTGACTATGACATGCCATAGCTCACATCCTTTACAATACAAAAAGGATAAAGTACATAAAGTGGAAAGTTGAATACTCAAGACCTCAATGTACAGTTACCAAAAGCAAGGCCCTTTTCACCAACTCATGTAAGTTGGTGACTTTACAGAGATGCAGCGGAAAAGGTGCTTTATGGAACAGTACATCAGATAAAGCATGTGTACTAAAAGTCTTCGGAAGAAATCTGTCTTCATAGGATGAGGCTTCGGAAGACTTTGTCTCTGAAGCTTCGGAAGACTTCATGTTTGGCTTCGGAAGATATTGGTCTTGGCTTCGGAAGATTTTACACTTAGAGTATTTTCTAATGCTTTGTGTAAAACTTCCGAAGCATTCTTCACTTCAGTACTTAGTGCATGTTGCTGAGACACTTAGGCTGTTTTGGGTTGCATCAGACTTCAGGAATCCTTACAAACTCCCCCTAGGCTGATGCTACCAAAACACTTAGAAGATCTTCAAATGTTGGTAGTCTTCAGTACAATCAGGACCATTCCTTTCTTCATGAGATGGTCAGGATCATCAAGACTTTCATAGTATCTTCTCATCTCAAAGAGATCATGCAGAGGTAAGTTGATTATGTCTTGCCATGAGTAGACATTCTCAACACCTTGATCTCTGATAACAGTCCATCTCTCTGGATTGGTAGAGTATGTCCAGGACAAGATGGGTGTCTCACTAGTTAGAGGAGCCACTTGAATAGGAGTTGATTGGGCTGCCTCATCATGCACTTCCTCAGGTTGATCTGATTCAGCCTGAGGTGCAGAGGTAGATGACTTTGGCTTCTTCTTCTTTGTCTTTGGTTTAGAAGCCATCCTCTTCTTCCTCTTGGTTGTCTTTAACTGAGAAGACTGGTCTGCAGCACCATGTTGATCATCAGTGTCTTTCTCAGTTGGGTGTTCCTCCCTCACAGGTTCAGAAGGAGAGGGAGTTTGACCCTGCCTAGGATCAGAAGATGAAGCTTGCTGGGGCTCAGCTGGAGGTGCTGGTTGAGGTGTCTCTGGTTGTTCAAACTTGACCTCCACTTCAGGTGGGACTTGACTTGGAAGAGAGTGCAAGTCAATAAGTTCTCCACTCTTAATCTTCTGCTTGATCACCCTAATATGCTCATCCATAGTGGATAGAGACATGGGGCCAAGTCTCCTTCCGGAGAATCCATACAGCTTCAAGAAGCTCACCATTCTTTGTCTGTCAGCAGACTTCTTTGCATTCTTTTGAATGGTGGCCCTTGACTTTGCAGCTTCTTCCCTTAGTTTCCTTTTGGTTGTCTTTCTTTCCTTGACTAACTCAAGCTCAAGTTGCTTTAGTACTCGAACTCAATGAAGTCATAGGACAAAGGGAGAAGTGCATCTGCCTGATAGAAGCCTGTGGCACTCAGGTAGTTGATCATTTTGATCCTATCTTCCTCTTTATCTACCTGAGGTTCTTGTGGAGCCACATCTTCCTGTGCAGGACTTTCTTGAACTGGTGAGAGAGTAGGAGCATGCTTGTAAAGTCTTTTCTGTCTCTTCTCCTCTTTGAGTTGGAGAAGTATCATTGCATCCTCTTTCTCCTTCAACTCTCTTGACACTTCTCTGTCAGCCAGTTCATTTAGTTCTTCTAAGGGGAGGGAGATGATCTCATCAATGTCATAGTTCCTGGTCTGTAAGTAGGTAATCCTGACTGCCCTTAACTCATCATCCTGAGTATTTGGTCTGGGGGCAGCCCTGATTGCAGCTTGCATGAAGCTAGATGACCCAGTGGAACTTTCTCCCCTTAGTCTCCTTTTCCTCTCTCTCTCTTCCTCCTCAATTTCCTCAGGAGTCATTATCCTTTTCCCTTTGTCACCAACAGACCTTTGTGACTCAGGGTGGATTGAAGCTTGGCCTTCATTGCTTGGAGTAGCTTCCATGCTCTGGCCAGAGAGAGGCTGAGAAACACCTTCACCAGCAGGTGTCTCAGATGGAGTTTGGACCTCAGCAGCAGTTGTTGATGATGAGACAGGGGTCTCAGGTTCTGTCACTGGGCCTTCAGTCAAGGTTTCCCCTATGAAACTAATCTTAGGGTCCACCTCAACATCCAGTTGACCGATGACATTGCCTGATTCCCTAAGTCTCCTTCTTAGAGAGAACTCTGCCATGATCCTGTCTTGGATTCTTTGAGCCAGCCTGTCAGCTTGTCTTGAATTGCTTGGATTGACAAGTGGCAGGTTGACTAAATCCAGTCTTTCATAGAAGCTCAGGCTTTGGAATTGAAAAACTTCTTGTTGGCCTTGAACTCTTTGAAGTATGAGGGCTCTTCTGTCATCATCATACCTCCACCTTATGATTTGATTGCTAGTTCCCAGTGGTGGAGATGAGACAGCCCTTGGTATGCCTTCCTCAAAGAGACTCCTGATGAGAGAGTCTATAGAGTCCACATTAATGTGAACTTGAGGAAGTTGCTGAGAATGCACAACAGCAAGTGAGGATGGTGAGTCCTCTATGTCCATTCTCTCTGAAGAACTCCCAGGTTCTGTGGTTGTAACAACTTTCTCCCCCTTTTTGGTAGCATCACCCACTTGCATAGGTGAGCTGGAGGATAAGTCAATCACTTCCACAGGTTCTTGTGTTCCTGGTTGAGCTCTCCTTAAAGGTCTCCCAGCTAGTTTTTCCTGCAGATATGAAATCTGGAGTTGCTGATCATTGACCCTGTTTTGTAAGGTAGTCACCTGAGATTCCAAGTGACTAACCTTAGAGACTAAGTAGGTGCATGTTTTTGACAGTTTTTGCACCTTTAGTCTCAAATTCCCCTCATCTTCATCAGAAGATTCATTGGGGGATGAGATGATTGGACCAAAGTCCTCTCTCTCACCACCAGCTTGAGTTTCTTGGCTGCTGGTTTTCCTCTGCTCACTGGCAGCCTCAGTTGAGATGCCAATGGGCTGAGTTGCCATGGTTGAGGTCTTAATGATGTAATCACTTTCAAAAGTGAGAGCCTCTTCCATATGGACATCCTGAACAGGTTCAGAAGTGTCCACCTCAGTAACAGGTGACTGATGGGGGATAGACTGAGGAGAGTCAGAGGTACTCATCTCTCTTTGAGTAGGGGAGGAGAAGAGAGACTCATGGTACTCACTGAATCCTAAGTCTTCATCAGTGTAAAAGGATAGGTTGGGAATTGGTTGGTTGAGATCCAAAGGCTGGGGATGGTAGCTGTCCCCTGAAGGTTGTCCACTTGAGTGTTGAGACTCAGAGTGAAGGCTTAAGGTTGTTGGGCTATTGAGCTCATCAGGGTGAGCTTGAGGAACCTCAGCCCTGATAGGTGAACAATGGGAGTGGTTTGCTCCTCAGGAGAAGTGGGAGCTCTAGTGTCCACTTCTTCCTGTAAGGTTGAGTATTTGGGGGCCTGCACAGACTCAATAGTCTGAGCAGGGGTTCGTTTGGATTTTCTTTGGTAGGTGAGGGTGATTTCTGGTCTTTTTAATGGTAGGGACAAAAGAGGTGTGGGTTCAACACTAGCTTGTGTTGCTAGGTTGTCACCTTGAGCAATGAGCTCTAACATTTTTGGGACTAGGGCTGTTTCTACCCCAGAGAAGCCTACAGTTGGCTTCTTCATTATTTTAAAGATGCCGGGCTTCATCTGTCCCAATTTAAGAATATTACCTGTTTCCCTCAACTGTGAGCCCAGTTCACAGTTGAGAATGTGTTGAACATATCTAGGAAACATGTAATACTCTAAGGAGTCTAAGTTTGCAAGTAAATTAGTATAAACAAATTGTGAATACCTGAACTTGACCCCTTGAACCATTCCATGAACTATGAAGGAGAGATCCTCAGGAATCTGGTCCCATCCACCATGCTTGTTTGACAAGCTGTGGATAACCACATGGAGCAGGAATTTCCATTGGGATGAGACCTTCCCTTTCCTAAAGGTCTTTACAGAGAAATCTCCCTCATAGCCCATCTGCTCAAAAGAATGATTACAGCTTCTTTTGGGAAGGACACCTCACCTTCTTCATCATCCAGCTGTAGATGTTGGTTAATGATGGCCGGAGTGATGAAGACTGTCCTCCCTTGCACTGTGGCAGACAGTGCCTTCTCCCCATCCATAATGACCTCTTGGCAGGTCTTCCAGAATTCAAGCAACTGATCCTCATATAGAGGAGGATCAATGGTCAGGGAGGTGAAGTAGTTTGACAGAGTCAAGAATTGGCAAATCTCTGAGAAACTTGCATCTTTCTCAGAGCTTAACAGAGCAACTTGATTATGTTGCCTGTGTAGTTGCATGGAGAAATCAGGGTTGTTTCTGCGGTTAAGGTTGGCCATTTAGAAGCTTAAGGGTGAAGAAAGGTAGAAAGCAAAGGCGGTTTAGAGAATTAGGTTAGAGAAACAGTAGAATTGAGGAAGATAGTGGGAAAGAGGGGGAACCGTTGGGTATTTATATGAAAAGGGATTTGAACCAAAGTTAATGAAAGAGGATAAACTTTGAAATCCGAAAGTCGGTCCCACCTCTGAAAAGGTAGTTTACTTTTGCTCAAAAAGTAGTTTTCTTGGAATTCGAAAAGCTTCCGAAGTTTATTTGTCTTCGGAAGTTTTGATTGAAAAAGCTTCCGAAGCTAAAATGGCTTCGGAAGATTTTCCTGAGAGTCTTGATAATTTATGCTTCGGAAGAGAAATAAACCCTTGAATGCTTTGTATGAAAATAAACAAAGCTTCCGAAGGTTAATTTTGCTTCGGAAGGAAAAGGTTCTTGAAAATAGATAAGTGTCTGAGATAAGAATTTTAAGCTTCGGAAGATGAACTTTACTTCTTCCGAAGGTAAAATCTCTTAGACAGTTATTTATTTTAAAGACATGTTTTTCTTCCGAAGATAAAATCTTTATCTTCCGAAGTATCAGAAATTTTCAAGAATCTAAGGAAAGTCTTCAAAAAGAATTTTACATCCAAAGAAAACATGAGCTTATGAAAGTGATGAACTAGACAACTTAGGACACACATATTTTAAGAAGAAATAATTAGAATTAGTTTTAATAAAAAGTCTACTCAAAGTTAATCATCCCAATAGCTGATATCAGATACTTAAATCTCTGTTCATCAAAAGCTTTGGTGAACAGATCAGCATATTGTTCATCTGTATGAACTTTGACTAGTTTAATTAATCCTTTTTCATAGTTATCTCTTATTAAATGATACCTGATGTTGATGTGTTTGGTCCTTGAGTGCTGCACAGGGTTCTCAGTGATAGAGATAGCACTATTGTTGTCTATGTGGATAGGAGTCTCCTTGAAGTTAAATCCATAGTCCAGCATCTGATTTTGAATCCAAAGCACTTGAGCACAGCAGCTTGCAGCAGCAATGTATTCAGCCTCAGCAGTTGATGCAGACACACAGGATTGTTTCTTGCATTGCCATGAGACCACCCTTCCACCAAGGAATTGACATCCCCCAGATGTAGACTTTGCAGTCATATTGCAACCACCATAATCACTATCTGTATAGGCATACAGATTGAAATTTGGATTCTTTGGATACCATAGACCAAGTGTTGAAGCACCTTTGAGGTATCTTAAAATCCTTTTCACAGTGATTAAGTGAGACATCTTAGGGTTGGCTTGATATCTTGCACAAATACATGTAGCAAACATGATATCAGGCCTGCTAGCTGTAAGATACATAAGAGACCCAATCATAGCCCTGTATAAGTGCTCATCTACACACTCCCCCTCAAGATCTGGACCAAGGGAGTGGTTTCTGGCTATGGGTGTCTTAGCAATCTTACAATCAGTCATATTGAACCTCTTGAGTATGTCTTGAACATACTTTGACTGACTTATGAAGATGCCATCTTCAACTTGCTTCACTTGAATTCCCAGAAAGAAGTTGAGTTCTCCCATTGAACTCATCTCAAATCTGTCCTTCATCAGCTTCTCAAAGTCTTTGCAGAGCTTTGGATTAGTTGAACCAAAGATGATGTCATCAACATATACTTGAACCAGCAATAAGTCATTTCCCTGTCCTTTGATGAAGAGGGTTCCATCTATAGTACCTCTTCTGTATCCATGCTTGCAGAGATACTTAGATAGTGTCTCATACCACTTCCTGGGTGCCTGATGCAGCCCATAAAGAGCTTTGTCAAGCTTGCAGACATAATCAGGATGATCAGGGTCTACAAAACCAGGTGGCTGTTTGACATAAACCTCCTCATCAATCACTCCATATAAGAAAGCACACTTTACATCAAGTTGGTAGACCTTGAAGTTCTTGGATGCAGCAAATGCCAGGAATATCCTAACAGCTTCTAGTCTTGCTACAGGAGCAAAGACATCAGTGTAGTCAATCCCTTCTTCTTGTGTGTATCCTTGAACAACTAGTCTTGCCTTGTTCTTGATGATGATTCCCCTATCATCCTTCTTGTTTCTAAAAACCCATTTGGTTCCAATGGTAGTCTTCCCATGAGGAAGAGGACAAAGGTTCCAAACTTTCTGCCTTTTGAATTGAAGCAGCTCTTGTTGCATAGCTTCAACCCAACTTCCATCCTTTAGAGCTTCATCAACTTTCTTGGGCTCTATCTGAGATAAGAAACAAGAGTGAAGACAAACATTTGCTTCATGGGTTTGTCCTCTTGTTCTTACCCCTGTGACAACATCTCCAATGATGTTTGTGGTGGGGTGAGACTTGTGGATCCTTAGCTGAGGGATCACAGCAAGTTGCTGGGAAAGATCTAAATTTGAGAAATTTAAATCTGGTCCTGAAGATTCACCCTCCACATTATCACACTTATCAAGATTAACTTGATCCAATGAGTGTGAGACATCATTGATGTTGTCATCTATGGTGTGGTTATTAGCATCAAGGAATTCCTGATCACTATCACCATCACCATTGTTGTCTTCTACAAGTGAGGTATCTTTATCTGGTTGAGAGGCCTCTGAGCTGGAATTTGAAGGCATGCCAGATGTATCAGCTGAATTTGTCATTGTTGTGCTGATAGAAACCTCATTTGCTGAAGTAGTTCCAACTGGAGCTGAAGATGTATGAGTTGAAGATCTTCCTAGCTCAAATCTTGGATCAGGATCACCTGTATTTAGATTTTCTGCAGATCCTGAAACATGCTCACAAGATTTGTTAAAACAGTTGGTAACTAAATCAAGATCAAACAGCCAATCCGGACCAGAACCAGCCACACAGGGAGTGTGCTCATTGAAAGTCACATTGGCTGACTCCTCAACAATTCTAGTTCTGAGATTGTATACTCTATAAGCTTTAGCTTGAGAAGAGTATCCAATGAAATGTCCATCATCTGATTTCTCAGCAAACTTGGCAATTTGATCTTTGGTATTCAAGATGGTGCAGGGACATCCAAATGACCTGAGAAAACCAATGAAAGGTTTCCTCTTGTGCCAAAGTTCATAAGGAGTCTTACCATGTGTCTTAACTACTAAAACTCTGTTTTGCACATAGCAAGCAGTATTGACTGCCTCTGCCCAGAAGGTGATAGGCAGTTTAGAGTCAGACAACATAGTTCTTGCAGCTTCAATAAGTGTCCTGTTTCTCCTTTCAGCAACTCCATTTTGCTGAGGAGTCCTGGGAGCACTATATTGTCTTGTAATACCTTTTTCATCACAAAATGCATCAAGGATTTGGTTCTTGAATTCAGTTCCTTGATCACATCTTATGGTTTTGACCTTGTGATCACATTGATTCTCAACTTTTAAGATGAAATTTTCAGAATCTCAGGGGTTTCATCCTTAGTTCTAAGGAAGAAAACCCAAGTGAATCTTGTAAAATCATCTGTGATCACCAGACAGTAAGAGGTCCTTCCTAAACTCATTACACTGGTGGGGCCAAAGAGATCCATATGTAACAAGTGTAGGGGAGTAGTGATGGAGTTCTTTTCCTTAGGCTTGTGAGATACTTTGTGTTGCTTCCCTTTCAGGCATGCCACACAATGATCATCACTAGTAAACTCTTTCTTTGGCATTCCAGTTACCAGATCATGTTTAATTAATTTATTCATGTTCTTAAAGTTTACATGGCACATTCTTTTATGCCATAGGAAAGACTCATCACTATTTGCTTTAGATAGAAAGCATGAAACTTCTCCTGAGGGAGATGTTTCTTGCAAATCCATCTTGTACATGTTCCCTTTCCTGGGGGCTCTGAGCAGGATATGCTCATGAGGAATGACCACACCAGGTTTGAGAACAATGCACTCATGCTCAGTAAAGAGCATGTTATGACTCTGATCACAAAATTGGGATACACTCAGAAGATTGTACCCAAGCTCCTTAACAAAGTTTACCTTCTCAATGCTGAGCTTACCATTTGTGACCTTGCCCCTTCCAGAAATGTAACCACCTTCATCTCCTCCAAAAGCAACTGGTCCTCCATCAATTCTCTCAAAATTATGGAGTAGAGACCTATTGCCTGTCATGTGCCTGGAACAGCCACTGTCAATTATCCAGACATTCCTGTTGGTCTTGAGCTGTTCCTGCACAGAGAAGATGATTAGTTACATTTGGAAACCCAAGCCTTACTTGTCTTGGGCTCATTAACAGTAATAGAAGGTAATGCAACAGTAATAGATCCTATGGTTGTACTATGGGGATCTTCAGCTGTTGTTGATGGAGAAACCTCAGTCATTTGGTCTTTCTTAGACTTCCACACCACCTTTGGAGTCTTGGACTTGACCTTCAAAACCTTAGAAGCTTTTAGAACTTCATAAGTTTTGATGACTGATCCTTCGGAAGAATCTACAGTCACTGCAGCAGACTTAGTGCTTCGGAAGAACTCCTTTCTTCCGAGACCAACTTTGCTTCCGAAGGTAATTTTCCACTTACCTCCTTCTTTGATTTGGAGCTTCCGAAGGAAACAGACTTTCCTTCCGAAGCTTGAGACTTCTTGAGACTTTTTGAAGTCTTTGTTTTAGTCATGTGGACAGTACTTTTAGGATTGTATGGGCAATCCTTAGCAATGTGAGAAGTACTTTCACACATGACACATAACATTTTCTTCTTCAAAGAAGTCTTCCTTTGAGAGCAAGACTGGCTTTGGTCACATCCCTTCTCCACCTTCATCTTGGTAGATGCTGAGACAGTTCCTTTGGGCTGTGAACTGTTCTTGGAGTTTGATGGTCCAGGCTGTGCAGCAGTGGTACACAGCAGCTCAGTCTTCTTCTTGACACTGAGATGATTTGAACAAGAACCATGACTCTTAGCTAAGGAGTCTTGGTTGATGTCTTCAGTCCTTACTACTTTGAAACCTGCAGAGATAAAAATTTGTTTCTGCTTAGCATCAAAAGTAGCCTTGATTTCTTGAGCCTTCTTTGCCTTTCTTTTGCTCTTTCTGATCAAGTTCTTTCTTTTGGACTTGGTCATCACAGTTGATTTCTTCTCCTCAGAAGGATAGTGGCCCTTGGAAGAATCCTCTTCTTCACTCTTCTCAGAGGAATTCTTCACTATCACTTCTTCATCATCCTCACTTACAGGATCTATGAGAGGAAGCTCATCTTCACAAGTTCCACACCTAGGAGATCTTACAGACAAGATTGTGTGTGGAGGAGCTATCTCATTTGATCCTAGTCCCTGTCTATTTTGATAACAAACTTTGTTGTGCAGGGATGAGGATATCATGTTCTTGAAGGTCTCTTCTTCAAGAACACTCTTCTCTGCCTTGGCTTTGCTGATCACAAGCTCAGCCTGGCACTCAGTTAACTTAGTGATGAGATCTTGGATCTGAGTTCTGAAATCTGTATGTTCATGTTTTAGTACTGAAATGGTTTTCTCCAAGTCTTCTATCTTTAACTTGTAATCATTTTCAGACTTTCTAAAATCAGATTTTAATATGTTTAATGACTCAAGATCAGATCTCATCTCTAGGTTATAGGACCTGTATCTATTTACTTTAGCAATGCATTCAGGGGAGCAAAGATGTTCCAATACCTTGGCTTCATCATGGTCAGCCATCAGTGCTTGGTTTGGAGAAGCATCCTCCACCTGAAAACTCCAGTCAAAGCCTCCTTCTTCAACAGCAACAGCAGCATGTTGCTTTGTCTTCTCAGCCTGAGGAGCTTTGTCAGTAAAATTTGGTTGGTTGTGTTTGGCCCCCATTTGTTTTAGGTGCCTTACACTCCCTGGCAAAGTGACCCATAAGGTTACAGTTGTAACACTTAACTTTGCTTTTATCCAGCCCAAACTTACTGCTGGTAGCATTGCTTGGAAATCTTCTTCCTGTCCTCTTGTAGAACTTCTTGGCTCTGTGAGTGAGGAGAGCCATCTGCTGAACTATCTCCATGTATTCCAGGTCATCTGGATGGATACAGTCCAGGTCTTCAAGAGTGAAGAGATAATTCCCACAGCTTTCATCTGCAGACACAAAGGCTTGAGAAGAACTTGTCTCTTGGAATGGGCTTCCTTGAGTAAAGTTCTCCCTTGGTGTCTCCGGGAAGGTGATGAAAGGACCCTTTTGTAAGTTGTCAGGGTAGCATAAGAGATGATGCTGAGGTTCTATGCTGTCCCTTTCAACCACATGAAGGGCTGAACCCATTTGATTGTTGGAGTTGCCAGATGAACCTTGCATGTTCATCTCCATCTGGTATCCACTGAGAATCCCATACAACTCTGTAAGAGTAAGAGTCTTAAGATTCTCAGTCCTCTTGATCACCACACAATAGTGTGTCCATTGCCTAGGAAGTGAGGACATGAACTTCCTTACAATGTCCCTGTTCTCAAGAGGAACTCCTCCATCCACTAGGGTATCCACAATCTCAACATACCTGAAGTATTGTTGAGTCATGGTCTCACCTGCTTTGAAGGTGAAATTTTCAAACTGCTGCTTCAGAAGATCTTTCTTGTTCTCCTTGGCTTCAGAGGAGCCTTCATACATCAGCTTCAGTGCATCCCACAGCTGTTTGGCTGTCTTGCACTTCTTGAAGCCTCTGTATACAGAGTTTGGGAGAGCAGTCTGAAGAGCAGTCATGGCCTTCCTGTCAATCTCTACTCTTTTTCTATCTTCATCTGAGTAGTTGGCCACATCTTTAGGAATCATACCAGCACCAGTAGCAGAGGGGGTGCTGGGTATGAAAGGTCCATTCTCAACAGATTCCCACATTCTTGAATCAAGAGACCTGATGAAGCCTTCCATCCTCATGCACCAGGTGTCAAAATCATCAAGAGTGATCAGTGGGGATTTGTTCATGGTTCCAGTCTCCATATCAGTTTTAGAGATGGCAGCCATTTGAAGAGTTTAGCTTTTGTGTGTGTGAGGGATCTTAAGATGGTTAGATCTTATATCAAGAGCCTGGAATGCTCTGATACCAATTGCAGGACCGTTTAAGGGCTTAAACACAATTACAACACAACAACACAATGAGGAGAATAACTAAGCTCTAATCAAACAGTGAACTGGGTAACCAAAGTGATACAAAGAACACAAGTAAAGCAAGAGACAGAACAAGAGAGTATGGGTTTCAAGGAGGCAGTATATTGCTTTCTCAAGTTCTTTTACAAGTGTTACAAAGCATAAAGAAAAGATACAAGAACTTGAAATACTTATACTACAACCTACAGCCGGCCATACTTTGAAAGCCAGCTGGATACAATTGACTAGACACTAACAAAATCAATTGTAGGATCAAAAGGCATATCTGCCTTTTGACCTTGTGACTATGACATGCCATAGCTCACATCCTTTTACAATACAAAAAGGATAAAGTACATAAAGTGGAAAGTTGAATACTCAAGACCTCAATGTACAGTTACCAAAAGCAAGGCCCTTTTCACCAACTCATGTAAGTTGGTGACTTTACAGAGATGCAGCGGAAAAGGTGCTTTATGGAACAGTACATCAGATAAAGCATGTGTACTAAAAGTCTTCGGAAGAAATCTGTCTTCATAGGATGAGGCTTCGGAAGACTTTGTCTCTGAAGCTTCGGAAGACTTCATATTTGGCTTCGGAAGATATTGGTCTTGGCTTCGGAAGATTTTACACTTAGAGTATTTTCTAATGCTTTGTGTAAAACTTCCGAAGCATTCTTCACTTCAGTACTTAGTGCATGTTGTTGAGACACTTAGGCTGTTTTGGGTTGCATCAGACTTCAGGAATCCTTACAATAATCTATATGTTATACATGTTTGAGAACTGTTTGGTTTTGATAAGTTGTGTTTATATCTTGAAAGTTGGGAATTTTATGTTATATTTAGTTATGATTTTGGATGGTTTTTTTCATTTTGTTACAGTTATGCTGTCGAAATTTAATAAAAATCTTAATACCTTTTCATTTTGATTCTTTAAAATTGCAGGCAGAAATTGAAAATCAATACGCCCAAATGCAAATGGAGGCGGGAGAGTCGCCCGTTAATGAGATGCAATGTTTAGAGCTTGCGTTAGGAGAAAGGCGTGGTCATACGAGAGGTGTTGGACGAAAAGTAAAAAATATCTCTCGTTATGAACAATCAAGCGGGTCATCATCACATTCGAAACAAGAAATGGAAGCAATAAAGCAACAAATGCGAGAAATGCAAGAAAGGATGAATGAATTTGAAAGAAGAAAACATAATCCCAATAACGACGAAGTTGATGAAGATGACGATAATTAGGAAGTTAATTTGTTAGGGTTGTAAAAACTTAAGATATGTTTAGTTTGATACTTTTGTCTTGTTTGGTATGTACTTAATTAGAATTGTTTGATCTATGTTTAAGTATTGATAATATTTAGGTTTCATTTGTGCGTATCTGATTTGGGTAAATTATTTAGGTAAAAAACCTAAAAAAAATCAAAATTTAAAAATTATATTATTTAATCAGGAACCCTATGGCGACGACATGTCGTCGCCATAGGTAAATTAGAAAATAATTTTATTAATTTAATATATTTTCTATTTTTATTATTTATTATATTAAGATACCTATGGCGACGACATGTCGTCGCCATAGGGTCCACGGGTTAGATATTTTATTTTAATTTTTGAATAAAAAAATGGGGGAAATATTAATAGCGACGAGCCTATCGCGACGACATTTCGTCGCGATAGGTGACAATGGCGACAAAGTCTACCTCGACGACTTTTTTTGACCTATTGCGACGAAACTACGGCGACTATCACTATCGCGACGACATGTCGTCGCGACAGGTTATGACGACGACAAATGACACCTATGGCGACGACATGTGTCGTCGCGATAGGGCAAAAATCTAGTAGTGAGAGATGAACTACACAAAACGACCACATGCTTATAACTAATTTCATTTCTTAACTTTTATATTTAATTACTAGCTTTAGTAAACTCGTGTGTTACACGTGTTGAATAAATAAAATATTAATATAATAAAATATTTTAATTATAAAATAATATTTTAAGATATAATATAACTAAAATCACGTATGAGAAATTACTATAAAGAATGAAACAGTGATATCAACTTTTTAAAATTTTACTTTTAAATTTTTTCCCAAAAAATTAAACATTTTGTTTTAAAACAAACCGTATAAATATGTAATTTTTAAAAATTTGCTTATTATAGCTCCCAAATTTAATTTTTTTGTTTAAAAATTGACTTTATAAAAATACAATTTAAAATATTTCTTAGCTTGAAAAAAGTTTTTTGCTTTAAAAAAATTAATTATTTTATAAAATATTTATTTATTTAGAAATAACATTAATAAATAAATCACTTTTTTAATTTATTAAATCTAAAAAAATGTTAAATAAAATTAGTTAAGTTATATATCGATATAAAAATCAAACGATACAATCATTTTTCTTTATAAATTAATAAATAAATCACTTTCTTAATTTATTTAGAAATAACATTAATAAATAAATCACTTTCTTAATTTATTAACTCGAACCGAATACGCAAGATTTTGTGCAACAACTAACCGATTTGATAACTTAATTCACCATTTGATTCGCTTTTTTCTGTTACAAATGCGATTCGATTTTGGGTTTTTTTTTATTTTTTGGCTTTTTGGAGCATTCGTAATTACTACAAATAAACAATTAAAGACTAAGAAATTAACTAAAAAAAGAATAAATAGATAGAACCTAAAAGTTTTGAGTTTAATATATTATAAATAAACATTAGTTATTTTAAAAAGTTAAAAGGGAGGAGTAAAACAAGTAAAAATAGTTTGAATAGGGGTATGTATAACATCACCCTTTGTTTTATCTTTGGTCATTTAGTTTAACGGTTGTTAGTTTGTATCGTTTAAGTTAGATCACATAATTATCACTTAAGTAGATGTGTAAAAAGACATCCAGAGAGCACTATCCAAAAACGAACCGATATATTAGGAAAATATGTTCGGTAAAACGTTGAGATCGACAAGTAATACCTCTAACAAATTATATATATTTTTATCATGAATTTTTTTAAACTAGTTTTATAAAGAAAAGTGATTGTATCGTTTGATTTTTATATCGATATATAACTTAACTAATTTTACATAACTTCCATTCTAATTTTTTTGTATTAAGTTTATTATTAATATTTAATCATATGAAAGAGTAAATTTTTATGACACTAGTTTTGAGAAATGTGATGGTAAAAACACATACATTTTTGTACTTTACTCTAAAATATATCTACTTTGGGGTAACTTTATAAAAATCAAGTTTTAATAGTATTTCAATTACATCACTCAAGTTTAAAAATTGATCCACTTAAGTTACTCATATCTAAGCTTGTTGCTTTGTATCTAACCAACACTCATGATACTAAATAGTCTTAAACAAATTCAATAAATAATAATACCTCTGTATCTATCTTATAATCTCCACAACCGGTTTTGTATGTTTGCACCTAACCTAAAACCTTAGTACCTCATAACCCTTAGATATTTTCCGTAATAGTTACTCCGTAACTAAATATAACCTCCGCAACTATAGTCTCTACAATCTAAGTATAGCCTTTGCCACTAAGATTACAATCCCCCCCCCCCCCGACCCCACCCTTCGTATTAGCTTACGCTTATGTAATTTTAAAGTGATAGAATGTGATAATGTTTGTTGTTTTAAGCAAAGTAAAAAAGTTTTAAAGTACTAGACAATAATGTTGTAAAGTGTAGGGTAGTTAAAGCCTTGCTAAAGTAAAGTATGATAAATACCTAAATTGATTACAACTATAGTTAGCTAAACTAAAGAATAGTAATATGGGCTTCAAGACATAATTTTCACATGTAAAATAATAATACATTATGAATAACATTTCAAGAATAGTTACCTTACCAAAGCATAACATTAAAGAATAAATTTATTAAAAACGTCTTGCAAGCCTAGTTAAAGAAGTCCTACCATATAACCACAGCTAAAGGAGTATAGTAAAAGTACAATATCAAGTTGAAGAATGGCTTAAGTGAAGTTAGAAAATGAAGCTTAAGAAAGTATGTTGAAGATAAAGTAACATACATATTAAAGTATTGACTACGTGCATAGTAATGTCATGTTTAAAGTTATATACTTCTAAACGCTTCTTATGATAAAGCTTATTCGCTAAAATAAAACTAAAACACACTCCATATTTCTATTTTTTAGTATGCATATCAAGTTAAGTAGTATAAGATAAAATGATGATAGTTTCTCATGGATCTAACGACTACTTGGTATTTCCCAGAGACTAGCATCATGTGTTACTCCTCTGCCCAATGAGCAGGACCACGTACAAATAATAAAAATGAAAATATTGAAAATAAAAAATTTCAAAAAATTATGAAATAATGGATCATAGGGTCCTACATATGGCCATAATGGTCCGCCAGAGAAAGGGGTTCGAGATAAAGACGAAGGTCCCAAAACGGACTGCCAAAGGATCGGGTAATGGTCCACTATGGTTGTCACGGACAGCCAAGGGATAGTTTGCGAGGAGTATTCTTTTGTAAGATGTGAATATTTCATTGGGAAAATGCAAATATTCCAATTATAGGTTAGTGGCGAATCGCCAAGGCTTGCGTAACAGTCCATCAAGGACCTTAGATCGATGAAAACAATTTAAAAGTCCAAAAAACCCAAAATGTACCATTTTACTCTCTTTTATATAGGTTCTCTCTCTTTCTCTCTAAAATTGATCCATACCCCTTTTATAGTTTAAGGCATTTGTGAGCTAGTTGGGACAATTGGAGTGTGTATTTGGCCTTCTTTGCATTGGTTTGGCCTAGGATCAATGTTTCGAGACTTAGTTTCATTTTGTTCGATCGCTCGATGGAGGATTCGTGGTCGTTATGTGTTAATTGAGAACTTAGGTCTTATGTGGTAAGGTTCTAGACCCTCATATTACGCGTCATCATGGATTATTTAGGTAAACGGGGTTTTATTAAAAACAGATCGATAGATAATGGTTTGGATAAATATGATTTTTATGGTAGAGAAAATAACCAGGTTTTGATAAATGGATTTGTCACACGACGAAGTTCGAATATAGTATAAAATGGGTAAACATGATAATATCTTAACCTTGTGGTTGGCACGAAAAATAAGCACGTAAAGGATTTTGGGATATGGCATGATAGGTCTATCTAGTCATGGTGTTAGTTGTGTGCATGAACCTTTAGCTAATTGTATGCATGTTCATTTGAGATTTGATGGGAATGATGACAAGGGGTAGTGGAAACCCTATCATAAGGTCATTGATATATCTGAAGCTAGTAAGATAAATTAACTTGGGTTGGGAATCTTGAGGGGTTACACGATCAAAGTAACGACTTGACGTGTATGTCTTTGATCATAGGGTTTAGTACGCTCGACGACCATTATCTAGACACTTATCGGAAAAGCTCATCTCTATGAGTCTAACCAACCCATTTTTTCTTAAATATTTTGAGCTTGTATCTGAGCTGCTTAAATGATTCAACGAAATGTTTTTAAATGTGAATGAAGAAGTTAACTAATATGGAGATCTAGGCAACCAGAGTCTTAGGTACATCCAGACCGATGGTGGGCACTAGGCACGAGCAAATCATTAAGGTAAAAAATAGGATTACTGGCAGGTATTGCGGGCTTAAATCTTGGGGCTAATATGCGCTTAGTTGGGTCCATCTAGGTAGGGAAATGACATTTTTTGGTTAATACTCAATCTAAGGCCACAATAGAGATTATGGATAGAATTTGACTAGTTCGAGGCCACAGCGGAGACTGTGGGTAGGATTTGGGGTTAACGATAGTCCGAAGCCATAATGAAGATCTATGGATAGGACTAGGGCTAGCCTAAGGCCATAATAGAGACTCTAGATAGAGTTAAGCCAGATTAATAGCGTGGATTCGGTCGGTCATTATGCATTTAACCTGCCTTCCTATTCTTTATATAATACAACCCGAAGTGGTGCATATGTGTTCAATATTGATGCTCGCTATGAAAACTTTGGCATAGATTTGATTTGTTTTTATTTACTTTCACAATTAGTCATGATTGTCTAACAACTTGAAAGTTATTGGTTATTACTCACCAGTAATGTTATTGTTAACGATTTATCTTGTGATGCAGGTTGTGTAGGAAGTGTCAGAAAGCACATGCTAGGTCAAGAGGCCTTGGCGGTTTAGTTTAAATAAGATCTTCATGTAGAGCATATTGACTGGATTAAACCCATCTGGGGAATGTATTTAAGTTATGTTATGTGATATAAACGCAATTAACGCGTGGATTTATGTAACACGTTTAAGGTTTAAATCCAAATGTATTTAAGTTATGTTATGTGATATAAACGCAATTGACGCGTGGATTTATGTAACACGTTTAAGGTTTAAATCCAATCTAGTTTTGTGGTCTTGAATGATAAGACTTCTATTGTATTATATTATGAGATCCGTAAAACAGGTCGTGCTTGTGGATTGGGGTGTGATAGGTTGGTATCAAACCCATAGGTTTTAGCGACTTACGGATCAAGTAGATCCTTAAGTTTTTTATTCGAAAGGCTCAAGACCACTAAAAGTTGTCAATTACATCTAGGATTGTTAGGAAAGTTGGTGGGTGGATGTTAGTTTGCAAGCTTGAGACAATATGATAAACGTGCCTAATCAACATCTTTATCGAGTTGTCTCTGTCGGCTCATGTTGACTATTATCTATCGAGTGGGCAGATGTAAAAGTCTCATTAGGATACGTCAAGCGCATGGCATAATCATCACATTAATATTAACTATTACTGAATAGTAATGAATATTGATATATTACATGACATGTCAAAAAGAAGAAGATCTCGTTTTTAAGAAGATTCCATGGACGTATCAAGTCATCTTCGTAACGCTCGGGAGGATAGAAGAAGTAGAGCTTGAGCTTAGCTCGATATTTTGCAAAACCTGACATGTCAAGTTACTTTACGATGGAACCTTCAACTTCAAGGTCGAAGAAATCACGTTCTCTGGTGATGAGCATAATGGAAAATGCCATGACAAGGCTAGGAAAACCACTCAGCTACCGATACAAGAATCCTTACCAGAATATATACCTACTACCTGTCGCATGCGGCATTTAAGAAGGAAAAGCTCAAGGAGGAACCGAAGGCTCCAAATTACATTATGATGTCTAACAGAGAGGTTGAGACTGAGGGGCATTGTGCTCCAAACAGTCCAAATGATTCGGTCCCAATGGAATTTGACTACAACGATGCGTCGACACGAACTAGTTGTCCTAGACCTTGGGTCGGGCATGGATAGTAGCCGTAGGACGGTTAAGAGTGTCTCGACTTCTACTAAGACAATGAGTGATTTAGCCAGTAGGAAAATGTCGTGTTACGTGAAGCTGTGAGGTGTAATCACTGTGTGTACTAGCAGTCATCTTATTCATATCAGCCGACACCAGTTTACCAGCCAACTCTAATGTACATGCCCTCACATGTTGTTTATTACCTACCCCGATGGTTTATGCACCAACACCCTACCCCACCTATTCATCATCACCAATTTACGCACCTTGTCATCCCTACTAGCCAACGATATCATACCTTTCATATCTTTTGTATTTAGAATCGACTCGGAATTCTTTCAGAATTGGGTCGTCTAGCCATCACCATGTGGCAGACATGTTTTGACGATCAACTTCTTTTCACTTAGATAAAAGCCATAAGGTGTGGGGTGAATATGAGGATCAGGAGGATGACCAATCGCGGGGTCTAAACCGATTAAGGCATGGCATTAGAGGTCCGAGAAGAAGATATCAACTATGAGGTTTCCAAGGTTGATTAGGGAACTATGTAGGATTAGGTTTGTAGTTAGAATGAAATATAAGGAACAAACACTGTATTAGAGCATGATGTATTCAATCGAATTGTATGATGTACTATGGGATGAAAGTAACTTTATATGACCATGTATTTTGAGTTGATAATGTATTATATGATGATTAAATTATGCTTAAGTTAGTATAACTTGATTACTAAACGAGATGTCATTATGACTAGGGTTGGGATTATGACATTGATAATCATATTTGCATGACTTGAATAGGAATGACCATTTACGGTATCTGACATCCATTATTTTAATGTTCATATAGCATGGCCTAGGATAAAACACCAAATTTGTCAACATTACAAATAAAGGTCTATATACGAGGACAAGTAGGGAAAACCTATGCTAAACATAGCACGGGCCCCGCTCCTTCTATTGAGGTTCGAAATGGTCCGCCTCCTACTTCTAAGGAATCAAGAAAGGCTGACCTTGCGGCCGATTTTTAACGAATTATCACTACTGGAATAGCCATAGGTATGCCTGCTATCATTACTAGAGTCACTAAGGTAATGCAAGACGAGAACAAGCCTTCTAATATCAAGAAGAAGAAAGATTCAAAGGTTAAAACACCTTCAGAATATACACTTAAGCCATCTGATGATATTGGATACAAGAAAAGCACCCCAAATTTTGATAAATTAGTGAAGTCAAATAACCTAAGGAAGGTAAGTTAAAGGATTTAAACTCATATGGGTGTACATACCTCAACTAAATGGCATGTAAATTCTAAGTATTCAAAGGACATAAGAGCACCACCGATGCTTTTTGGTGGATTGAGGAGATTAAAACCACTTTGGATGATAGGAGTTGTAAGGAGGAAGATAGGACGAAGTCTGTTGCTCATTCATTCAAGGAAAATGCCCATACCTGGTGGAAAACTATTATATCAACTCGAGGTCGTGCAAAGGTGTTCAACATATGATGGAGGAAATTCCGAAAGCTAACAATTAGAAGATAAGTAACTTCACTTGATCAAGAAAGGTAGTGATTAACAAAATTACACCACCCGTTTTCTGGGATTTGTGGGCCTGCTACTGGAATTCGTTGGGTCTGAGTCCAAAAGAATCAAGCCATTCATTATGGGTGTTATTCTGGATATCCGAAATGATTTGCGGATGTCACGGCCAGCCACATTACAATCTGCTATGGAATTATTTTCTAAGTTGACTAAAGAGTTCATTTCGACAAAGAGAAACTGGATTTTGATGGTGGGTTTAAGTGTTGACTAGAAAGTGAAGGGTTAGGAAACTTTTCTGGGAGAACATAGAGGTACGGAAAAAAACATGGTTTCAATGGGAATAAGTTTCAAATTTTTGAATCTCATGGGAGAGACGAGGTACCATAATTCCAGACGTGTGGATGAAATTACACAGGAACCTGCTACTGGAAAAAATATGACAAGTGTGGAAGGGATAGGCACATAGCTAAAGATTGTCAAGGCACTAGGGGTTGTTATGGGTCTGGACAGGAGGGGCACGTCAAGGCCAATTGCCCTAAATTGGTGGGCGTGACTACACATGCCCAAAAAGCCGAAGGAAAAGATATAGGGACGTCAAAGACCAATGCCCAAGGGTTTGTAATGAGCGTAGAGGAAGCCAAAAATATTGATGATATGGTAAAAGGTATGTTTCCTATAAACCACAATCACATGAACATATTGTTTGACTGTTGTGCTAATAAAAGCTTTGTATCAAATCAATTTATGGTCAAGTTAGGATACATGATGTCTAAACTAACAATTCCTTTCATTGTTGAGATTGCTAATATGCAAGGACTTAAGGCGGAATTTATGCTTAGATTGTTATCTAATATTAGGTGGCATGAACTTTCTAAGAACTATTGCATGTGAATTTGGAAGGTTTTGGTAATGAACTGGTTAGCTAGGCATAAAATACAAATTAACTGTGAACGGAAATCGATGGATGTGGAACTAGTGAACGTTCAGAAAACAAAGCACATGGGGGATTTGTGCGTAAATCTATAAAGATGAAAGTAGAGAAGTATCTACGACAAGGGTGTGAGGGCTACTAGTGATATTTAATGGATCTGAAGGGAAGAAGGATAGAGGATATATCGGTGGTGTCTAAGTACCCAAATGTATTCATGAAAAAGTATCTACGACAAGGGTGTGAGGGCTACTAGTGATATTTAATGGATCTGAAGGGAAGAAGGATAGAGGATATATCGGTGGTGTCTAAGTACCCAAATGTATTCATGAAAGACTTGTTAGGCCTACCCCCAGATACACAAGTCGAATTTCATATCGCCAAGTACTATATCCATTGAAAAAACGTCATACTGGTTAGCACCTTTAGAAGTGAAAGAACTTATGTAACAACTTCAAGAGCTGATGGAAAGGGATTTATAAAATCGAGCTCATCATCTTGGGGAACTTTGGTTCTGTTTGTGAAGAAGAAAGATGGGTTAATGTGAAAATGCATTGACTATCAAGATTTGAATAAAGTGGCGATTAAGAACCAATACCCTTTATCGCACATTGATGATTTGTTCGACCAATTGCAAGGATCAAGTTACTTCTCGGATATTAACATGCGTTCTAGATATCACCAAATGAAGGTACATGAAAAAGACATGCCAAGGTCATCTTTCGGACAGGGTATGATCATTATGAGTTTTGGGTGATGTCATTTGGATTGACTAATGCACCTTCGGTCTTTATGGATTTGATGAACCGAGCATGCAGGTCATCTTTAGAGGTTTGTGATTGTGTATATTGACGACATCCTTATATATTTTCTCAAATAGAGGTTGAAGACGTTAAAATCTTCCAGATGCTATTAGAATTGTTGTAAAAGGAACAATTGTATGCAAAATTCCCCAAGTGTGAATTCTAGTTAAAAGAGGTTTAATTTTTAGGACTCATCATCAATGATAAGAGGATTCAAGTGGACCCAACCAAGGTGGAAATAGTAATAGAATGGGAAGCTCCTAAACCTCTTATCGCGAGTCGTAGGTTTTATGGGTTGGCAGGATACTTCAAGAGATACATTCAAGACTTCTCTAAGATCGCAACACCACTCACTGCTCTCACTCAGAAAAAATATAAAATTTAATTTAGGCCCTAAGCAAAAGGAAGTGTTTGGCATGCTGAACCAAAGACTAAGTAGCACACCCATTCTCGTTCTACTAGAAAGGAATGATGACTTTGTAATTTATTGTGACGCCTTAGAAAATGGACTAAGATGTGTGTTGATGTAAAAGAACCACGTGATTGCATACGCATCTAAAAAACTAAAGAATCACTAGGGAAGCTGTGCTACACACGACCTAAAATTAGGTATTATGATGTTTTCACTTAAGGGAAAAATAGAGTTGTCTCCTACGTTGACGATGAAGGGTCCTTCTCACTTAGTGAAAAAAGTACTCAAATTGGCATCCAATGGTATTTAACATCCAAAAAAATATCAAATAAAATACGCGCAAATTAACTTGGGTTACAAGTGTGGTTCTGGAGGCTGTTGGCACGGAGTTAACCGATGCTTATTCCCCAGATACTGTCATTGCTTCTTCTCCGGCAAAAGAAGTTCACGACCCGTGGGCCTTCTACCTCCATGTGACATTCCTTTTTTCATTGTAATTTTGAAAATGAACGTTTAAATCTCCTTCAAAAATAAGTTTGGAAAATACTTAATGAATATGTATTCATATCAATTAATTGGTAGAATAGAGACTCATACAAATTAATCATGTGTCAGGAACCAGATTTGAATTGGTGACACGAGGATTTTCAGTCCTCTACTCTACCAACTGACCTTTTACTCCTGTATTAGGAATTACAATAGGTGTACTAGTATTGTTTGCTTAGATTTTGCTATGATGAAAAATTTTCTATTTTTATCGCCTTCTAGTTAGAATTTTGAAATATATACCTGCATGCCAAATATAAATCTAGCCCCTTCCCCTGTTTCCCCTAGCCACACCTTCGTAAATCCAAATATCTGGATTTGTTGAACCGGTGGCTCACTTTTTCTAAGTAATGACATTACCTTTACAGGACAAAGTTTATCATGTATTTAGATCACAAGTACTTAACGCATATATTTGAACAACAAGAGTTCAATATGTGGCAACGGAGATGGATGGATGTGTTAGTCGATTATGACTTCAAACTTTAGTATCATCCTGGCAAGGCAAACATGGTTGATGATGCCCTGATTCAAAAAGAACAGATAATGTCGATCATGTAAGGCCCCGTACCCGGGAAACCTCACAGTTGGTTAATCATAGCATAAAAATCATTTTAATAACAAAACAATGCAGCGGAATAAAAGAAACGTTTACTTAAAACTTGCAGTTGATATTGTGATCATACATTTGTCCTTTAATTGTAAAGAAAACTTAGTTTCTTTAAATTACAATAAAAGATTTCGTAAACAGGAATGCCATCCATTGCCATCCAAGTAACTTCCCACCTTGTGCCATCCTCAGCATCAGCATTTAACTGCCAACTATTATGTATAAAAGTCAGCTTCGCTGAGTGAGTTCTAGTTTTAGATAAATAAGAAAATATAAACTTTATCCTTCATATAATGACCACGCATACATCATAATACATAACATTACTTGCATCATAATAAGCATGTTCATTATTTTTCATTCTTTCATTATCTTTCACTTTCATCATAAACGAGATTGCACAAAGCAAGAGCTCCATGTTGATCGACAACAAATGTCAATCCCTGTCGGTAGACATGAAAACGGTAGCTAACCCCCGACAGTTGATCCACACTGCAAGGCACATAGCCCGCTCATGAATACGGATCCATCATCATACATCAGACTCACATAAGTGAAGTCTATCATAGTGCTTGCAAGACTTTTCATCATCAAATGGGCCCAGAGATAACATTCATTAAGTTTCACTTTTCATTAATATCATCTTCCACTTTAATATATAATACTTAACTTAATAAGTACACAACATACCAAGTATTAGTCATCATAAAACATAACCGACCCTCCGCGGGACAGCGGGGGTTCGGGGGCGGCAGCCCCTGACAGCAGGGTCCTAGGGGCAGCAGCCCCTAGTGGGGTCCAAGGGGCAACGCCTCTGGCTGGGGCCGGGCTGCCAGGTCAGCGCGAAAAATTTTTATATTTAAACATTTATATAGCATATTTACTTATAGAAAAATCATTCTTCCTGTTAAAACCCCTTAAAATCTTGGTCATTTAAAAACGTATATTTAGTATGCATAATAGCCCCAAAACATGGAAAAACTTATAAATAGTGGATCTAGAACTCACCTGGATACCGTGAGTAACTTCTAAACTAAGCTTTCTAGGCTAGGATCACACTACACAGCCTGCAGACAAGTTAACACTCTAAGGGGTTAATTTCTGCCTAAATTCTCTGCTAATTTCGCTAACAGTTTCGCTGACAGTTTCGTTGCCAGTTTCGCTGACAGTTTCACTGCCAGTTTCGCATGGCAGTTTCGCCCAACTTTCGTTGGAATTTTCATGGCTGTGAAATTATCTACGAAACCATAGTTTCGCAGAACACCCACAGTTTCGCAGCTTGAACATGCAATTTCGCTGGATGCATACACAGTTTCGCAGATCGAGCTGAAATGACGAACCAACCCATTTTTAACCCAAAATCACAACTTTTTACGTCCAAACCCTTAGTTTATCATCCATGAGTCTAAATCTAAGCTTTATACATGTTTTCATACGTAAAAATGTGATCTTTATGCGATTCTTTGCAACTTTTCAAAAACCCAAAACCCTAGAATTCGGGTTTGATCTACAGAAGGGTTTAGAGGTCGATTCTTACCTGGATTTGTTGCTCCTTTCTTGTGGTTTGATGCTCCAACACCCAGATCTTCAATCCCTTGACCTTTGAAGCTCCAAATCTTGAGTTTCCTTCACTTTCTCTCTCTACTTTCTCTCTTTACGAACTTGGTGGCTAGGGTTGCAAATGATGGAGATGGAGGCTGCTTTGGGTGGGTTAAGGGGCTGATTATGGGCCTTAATCACTTAGGCTCTTGCCCATAAACCCAATTTAGCCCATAACCCATTTCCTTCTTTTATTAAATACCCATTAATTAAGTCCATTATCCTTAATGACTCATTTTGACTTTTCAGGGTGTTACAGATCACTATGCATATAGACGTACGGGTAAGCCTAACGGATGAATTGAGTCAAGCCCAAACAAAAGCATCACTTGAAGAGAATGTAGGAATTGAATAAATGGATGGAACTATGAAGCAATTGATTTCAAGTAGTGATAGATTGCTTCGCGTAGGCACTCAGGTCCAGGTACCAAACTTTGGGAGTCTAAGGAAATTAGTACCGGCAGAAGCACACAAATCAGAGTAATTCATGCATCCTAGAGCTAAAAAATGTATTATACAATGAAGTATTGTTATTGGTGGTCAGGAATGGAAAAGACCATTGCAGCACATGTGGAAAAGTCTATGAATTGTTTGCAAGTAAAGGATTAACACCAAAATCTTCTGAATACTACAGTCTCTTGACATCCCTATGTGAAAATGGGAAAAAATCATGATGGACTTCGTGCTCAAGCTACGGAGGACACGAAAGGGCAAGGAGTCGATATGGGTTACTATGGATAAGTGGACGAAGTCTGCACACTTCGTACCTATTAAGGAAACATATGAAATGCAAAGATTGGCACAGTTATACATAGATGAGATAATGACTCAACATGGAGTGCTGACATCAATTATGTCTGATTCTAATGTTAGGTTCACGTCTCGCTTCTAGCGAACATATCATAATGCATTGGGGACTAAATTGGACACGAGTACGACTTATTATCTCCAAACAGACAACCAGAGCGAGCGATTTATACAGACGTTAGAGGACATGCTACGGGCATGTTTGATCAAGTTGGGTGGTAGCTGGGATGATCATCATCCATTAATGAAAATTTCCTACAATAACTTGATGCGAGTCTAAAAGTCGCGCCCTTCAAGGCATTATAAGGGATAAATTGAAAGCCACTCGGGATTAGTGAATATAAGGGATAAATTGAAAGCCGCTTAAGATTGGCACAGTTTGGTGGTCAGAAGTGTCAAACGTCACTTTGTTGGTTTAAAGTGGGTGAAGGTTAACTGACGGGTCCCGAGTTGATTAGCGAATATAAGGGATAAATTGAAGGCCGCTCAGGATTGTCAAAAAACCTACGTGGACAGACATCGGAAATTGTTGAAACTCGCTATTGGGGACAAGGTAATGTTAAAAATGTCGTTATGACGGGGCACCATTCATTTCGAGAATTAAGGAAACTAAGTCCCCATTATATTTGACCTTTTAAATTAACTGAACGAATAGGCGCACTGGCCTTTAAACTATAACTACCGGAAGAGTTGAGTGGAGTACATATAATATTATAGGTGTCAAATCTAAAGAAGTGACTAAAAAGATTGTATTCATCGCTGCAATTTACATCTTTAATTAGATATAGTGATATCTATTAAGTATATATTGACTTATTCTAGTTATATTGTTGAAGGGCTAACAATTGTTTGTCGATATTCGCATATAATTTGTTTTGTTTGAATTAATTAGGGAAACCATGTATTAAACTGGTTAAATAAAAAATATTAAATTAACATGTAACAATTAATATTTAAAAATAATAAAATAATTTTGTAGGACAAAATATGATTAAAATTACTTAAAATAATAGTATTTTTCTAGGTTATAAAACAATAACAGTATTTTTTTAATATGATCAACACTTACAAACTTTTGCTTTAAAGAATAGTTTTCTTAAATACTCTGTTTTATTAAAAGATATTGTTTTTAAACAATATCATTTTTAAAAGGTTTTTGTACTTATAAAACTTCATGTTTCATACAATTTTATTTTATATAATTTTTTTATAAAATGAAACATTTTTTTTATTTTATCAAAAAATATGTTGTATAATGTGAAAAGTATATAAACAATGTAGAATGTCATCAATAATCGACTTGTTTAGATATTGACATGTAGCAAAACGAATATGAGAAAACGACATATGACAAAACAAAGATTTATACATATTTTGTTTAAATTATATTGTATTATCTCTTATATTCACCGATACATAAGATTTTGTTTGAGGAGAGAGTGAAATCAAGGTGTCAAACCACATGATTGAGGAGGCAGTAATATGACACAATAGTATCAATAAAAAAACTACTGATACCATACATGACCGTAAAAAAAACTAAGTCAAGATGTGTTTGCCGATTATGATGAAGACGAGAGGAAAGAGATGTTAGATGAGAAACTATCGACACCTATAAAAACACGATCCTCCCGCCTTCACGACAAAGCGGGCGTCACCCTAGCCTGACTCCAATGTTTGAAATGATTTTACATTATCTTGAAGTTTGCCGTTTAAACTAGTAATATGTCCAAGAAAATCCATAGAAGAAAACAAGAGATGTATTCATGATATATCTACCAAAATACAAATATTCATCCCCCTTTTACACAAGGTGTTACAAACCAAAAGACCAAACACCCATAACCCGAAACCTACCCTAGCTATTTTTTCTTTATCCTTCAGTCTTGTCCCCTTAGTATTTTGTTTGGACAAGATTAAATATTATACTTATATTCACTACATACTTATTTACACATCGTTTAATTTCCTCGTTGATTAGTCATGTCATCTCCTTCTTCTTCAAAGTCGTCACCACGAACGTCTTTTCCAATCAACTAGTCGTTGTAAAAAGTCCATCACCTGTTAGATGAAAAAAAACATATTAATGCAAGTTTTCTTAACCGTAAATCATATTTATTTTTGGTTTTTATGACATTAACAACCATTCTTGGGTCATATTATCATCATACACATAATTATTATTATTAAGATTGTTTAACAATATTCCTAAGAAAAGAAAAAGAAGTATAAAGGAATATAATGGTTGTGAGTACTTGCCTCGGATGGTTCCTGCAAGGAATAAGATGCACTTGTGTCCTTGGGAATTTTGGAAACAAGAATGCCAAAACCTTGTCCCCTCTCTCTTAGTACCTAAAGTTTATTCCAAAAATAATTACACCATTATAAGTCGTTTGTCATGTGGTGTGACTTCAATACCACCTTCTATGTTTAAATACATAATCTTTACACATTATGAATCTAAAACGAACCTTGAAGGCGTCTTCATCGGTACGATCATCTCCAATGTAAACAGGAAACACATCGGTACAGTTGGCATAACCTAAAACACAAACACATATCCATCAAGCGTGTGAGTTACACATGCATTTCATTTTATTAAAGGAAAATATTAATATTATGCAAAAAATTTAGAAAACGACGACATACCAAGTGACTCTAACAAGAACTCAAGGGCCTTTCCTTTGTCCCATTTAATGGTGGGCCTGATCTCCAACACCTATGCCATTTAAATTTAGTAAAAACAATAATAAGACTTTTGTCTTCCAATATTAAAACTTTCTTATGAAATATATATTATAAATATATATAAACTTCATATGAACATAGTGAAAAGACGAATCTAACCTTTCTTCCTTGAGATAATCGAAGCTTTGGGTAGTCTTTGAGCACTGATCTCACTTGAGCAGCCAACTCGCTCCATTTCTTCTCATCAACACATCGGAAATGTACAGACAGACAGAACTTATTGTTTTCCACTTTTGCCCCTGGTGTGGATTTTGTCTTCTCCATAAGCAACCCATAAACCTAAAACCATCAAGATTTTCACACATTTTCAAATTAAAATAAAAAAAGACATCTTTTTCAGATAAAAATCTCTTGATTCTTCATAGAGAATCAAACAAACTCATAAAGAAACACAAACCTCATCAATCATTGGTAGGTATTCACTTGCAGGTTGGCAAAGAACACTTGGAGGACTCTGCAAATTGTCAAGAAACTTGTAAGTTATTCAAGAACATCATCATGATACTCAAACCCACGTACCAAAAACCATCATCCCCACACACTGTGGTGGGGTTGGGTCAAATTGGCAAATAAACAGTTCTTCTGTAGTCAAAATCTAACTGTACTGTGAAAGTGACTCACTTTCTTGTATTTGGACCCTTTTGAGGGGCCTCTAATGTCCATCCCATGGCTTCCAGCATAGTAAAGCTCTGCTAATTTCACAAAGTTATACACTTTATCTCTGCATCTTCCACTCACAATTGCAGTAGGAAAGCATCCTGCAAGTTTTCTTACAGTTGCTCGCATCTGTAATAATGTAAACAGAGATTGTATCAGACAACAGTTTCTACATACTTTTACGTGTGTTTTGATGGGTGTTAGATGATTACCGCATCAGACATGTAAGCACGATCAGGGTCATCAACAATTGGGGATAACGTCCCATCGTAATCAAGAAACATCACGATTTGCTTCCCTTTTGAAGCATTGGTAATTTCGTCGAACATCTTCAAGGCAGACGGATGTCGATCCTGTTACATTCACACACAAAAAACCCATTCAAATCAAAACCCATTTGAACAAAACCACCACAATTCACAAACGAACATACTGAACCACTAACCATCCACGTGGCGTGATCTTGAGTGAGTTTCCGATGAGACGTCGGAGACGAAGCTCTCATCGACTCCACCCATGCGTTGATCCTCGCACCACCGCTGATTTCGATATTCTGAAGCAGCTTCTTCTTGGATATCGTTATGTACCCCCCCGGCGTCAACGGTGGCTTCCTCACCTCCGCCGTGAACAACGCCGGCGACATATCGACGCCGGAGTTTGCATCCGCCACCACCACGTTCTGTTTCGTCATTGTTTCACCTCAATTCGCAAATAACAAACCGATTGATCACTGATTTTGCACTCTGGCAATGAAGAATGAGATCAAATTCAAGATTTTCAAATCAAGAATGAGAAATTATGAGAGATTATGAGAGAGAATAAGAGATTGTGTGTTTGGGTGTAGGGATAAGAGGGGGGGTAGTTTGGGGTGCTTTATAGTTGCAAGAGGACACTAACGGACGAAAGGGGGGTGGGACCCATGGGAGTTATGAGAGGGGGTGGAGTGGGGCCCAGGGGGGGATGAAGCGATATTGTTAAGGTGGGATTGAAGCACATGGGATCATAACCCCACCGTCGTATCGTATCTCTGCCTCACGCTTGCCGCCGTCTAAGCCGTCAACATATAACCAACCTCAAACGCTCTCTCTGTGGAGACAGCTGGCATCTTGTTACAACACGTGGACACATCTCATGGACCATAAAAACATATCCGTCTTCTACACACTTTCTTCTACCGACCTTTACAACCAACCAGTAGTTAAAGTGAGATACTCAAAACATATAAATATATAGATTTATAGTTTCAAGTTTCAATCTAAGCAAGTATATTTAGGGTTAAGTCATATGGTTTTAACAATTATTTGTTTCCGCTTTCCTTTGAGGAGGTTGTAGATGTAGTATTGGTTGGAAAACGGATAGGTATGTTAGATTAAAATTGCATATATACTCTGATACAAGGTCGTTTACTTGACGTTAAAAAAAAAACTAGGTGGATCGAGAGTTGATTGTAGCATATCTTTCTGTTTATGCTTATATGAATCGTTTTTTTTTACCGGGTGGTTTTCGATTGCGCAGTGAACCATAACTTGGTTGTGTAAGGAATTTCAAACTTTTGTGCTTACTTTTTTTATTTCTTTATACAAAATGTCATTATTGACAATTTAAAATTTTAATATATGAATAAATTTAAATATTTTTATCATCTATAATATTATCCGGTTTTTAGTTTATCTTCTACCGATTCAACTAGTGAATCGATAAGTAGGTCAATTTACTTTACAATACGAATTAGAAACATCATTTTCCTTGTGTTCCTTTTAGTCAAGCTACAATAATTTTTCTTGTATACGTCACTCTTTGATTGTGTTAGTTTTATTTCATACGTTACATATTGGCGATCATATAGAATTCGAGTTATAAGCATATTCTTTTTACAATGATAATTTTTTCCTTTTGTGATAAAAATTATAGATTAGGTCGAAGAATATAGTACATACATTATTAAACGATGAATGTAAATTAACATTTTCAAACCGGTACGGATAACGAACCACTTGAACCGTGGTAAAAAACGTGATGATCTCATAAAGTAATAGAAAATTAAGAAATAATATATGTTGATTTGCACTTTAAATAAAAACTAGTTAAAAACCTACGCGTGCGTTGCACGTGTAATAAACCAGCCTTAAGCCATGACTCGGATAATCCATCATAGCCATACATGCATCACAGACTAAACAACTGGCTCAGAATCGAACTTCGGTCAGCAAACGACCCGCAAGGCAATAAGCAACCAATCTTTTCCTTAAAATAGAAAACTAAAAAACTCTAGGTAACTGTAAGACCAAAATGAAACCAATCATAATCAGTTCCAAATGAAGAAACGAAACAAATAAATTCATATAAAATATGTCTATGTATATCCTTGTCGTACATATTTCATTAGTAAAGCCAAAAGGTCGCCATTGAGATTGATATCAGGATATCACCACCAGATAACCGCCTTTGTGCTGTGTGGTTTGCTTGTTGGAACGTGTTAGGTTTGTAGCTTAATCTCCTCTCGAGTCCTAGTTACCACTTACCTAATCAAAGCATTCAACAAAAACAAATAAGTTTTGAAATTACAAATAGCAAGTAAATCATTCAAATACTTCCCATATACATATTTAACTAAGATACCAATGTTGAGTTAAACGGAGCACTCTAACATAATGAAATCAATAGTAAACTTACAAAGAGCAAGTACCTATTGAGGTAATCAAATCAATCTTACTTCCACAAACAAGCTTCAATCTTGTAATGTATGCACATGAAGCCATCAAAATATTTTGAGAGAGAACTTAACCACACAAACCTAGAAATCCCCACTGTCACCGTCGAAAAGTAGGCAGGTAGACGCTCCAACAATGCATTGACTGCTTCCGTGACCAGTTCACAATCCGACTAGACCGGTCTAGTTCTAAAAACTAGGGCCAACCCATCATTATAAAAAAATAATAAGCTAAGGTTTCTGATGGGGATGATGAAATACCACCCCTTAAATTAACACACCACGAATAAGAAGCTTGAGGCTGAGGATAAGGTGGTACCATCAAACCAAGTCGTCGTTGAAGTATAAATACAACAACTACATCATGCTTTAAATAAGAAACATGATAGTAGACAAAACAAGAAAAGCGAAAGGTTAGCAAAAGATCTAGCCGTGACTTGCACGGGTCACACCCTAACCACGACTCAAGTAAAATAATACCCTCCAAATGATTATTCAAATTACTCATCTATACAATCACCAAGTATATTACAAGCACAAGATGAGATGGTTAGAAGATCCCAAGCCACGACTTGCATATATAGGAAAGTGGGCATGAGCCGCGACACGATATGGAAAGGGCAAAAACGTGGGTTCTACACTTAGAAATTCCAACATATAAGAAGAACCTTGACAGAAAATATGATCAGGGCGCAAGATAACAAAGAATGTTAGTTAAAAATAAGTAGGATAACAACTTAAGAATAAGATGTAACTAGAGACAACAGAAGGCCAAAGTCAATTATAAAGACAATTGTATCAATGTCATGTAAGAAACCCTTTACACCAAAAGACCATTGAACTCTCTACTCAAGAGTGTTCAGACTCGGATGGTTGACTGCAAGTAACATAAAATATATTCAAGTTCTAGAGCTTCAAGGTTGAAACTCTATAAATACCAAACTTCATACCAGGTAAACAACACATGCATACTTCCACTTTCTAATTTTCAAACTCTCTTAGCTAGGCTCCATTTGATTCACAAAATTTTTTGAGAATTGAAACGCAAAAATTTTTCATCCAATATCAATTTAGTTGGTCACCGGATGGAATTTGATTGGAAAATTTTCCACATTTACTGGAATTCACTTTTCTTCCACTTACCTATGGAATGTTTAACAATCTTATGAAATGTTCAAAATTAACATTTCAAATCCCCTCAAACATATATTCATTCTCATTCTCACATCAGAACCAAGGTGGTCACGGGAAGAAATCTCTTCTGCTCGTGGCGAGGCTCACGATATTATCTTTGTTCTGCAATCATGTTCCAGCCAACACCAAGCTCAAGTCCTACCCTGAACCAAGGTGATATCCACACCTTTGCAATGCTCCCTTTGGTTAAGTTTATGTCACAGCACGTCCATTTGAAAAAAAATATTATATACGTGTTGTTAATATAATACGTATTTTGCTTCCTTTACATGTTGCTCTAATCTGTTCAGTTTATTGCTTTATCCCGCCAAATTTGGTAATACAAGTATTAAATCAACTACTCTATCCCATGAAAATTGAGCATTGCAATTTGTTAACCAAAGACACCAATGGAAGGTTTATTTATGTGAAAGATTTTTTCTTCATGGCTCATGTGTTGCATTTTGTGCATATGTTATTAATTCAAATGTTTTATGGTATATTTTTGTAAAGACGAAAATAAAAGCACCACCACACGATCGTCAAAGAATAAGTAGTTTTTTCTTTCAAAGTTGGTTGTTCTGAACCGTTCTAGATTGTATTTTTGGAAGTGCATTCTCTAAATCTAATTAAATTCCACACCCTACGTCCCTACGGTTGAAGTTTGTAAATAAATATTTAAAATGTAAACTTTTCAATGTAATTACATGTTGTTGAAATTATCAACAATTATGGGTATTCAAGCATCTTCTACATTAGTCAAAATATTCATACGTAAATATGATCAACAAGTAATATCAGAGTAGGTTTGATAACAAACATCAGAATCCTTGCTACGAAACATGTCTTCTTGTTTGTCATGTTAGTTAATTGTTTATAATTCTTGAAACTAAATATCTTACTATTATGTTAACAGGAAAAGAGTTAATAAAAAACCAATAGTAACATAAAACTAAAGAAAACTACTTACTTACATTTTTGTTCTTTTAATTGTGAAAAAGGTATTTAAATAAGGTAGTGTAATGGGAAATAATGATACTTAATCTGAAAATGCTAAAAAAAATTGTGAGCTTGACACGTTTACTTTTATAGTTTTGAAGATAAGGGTATTTTGATTATTGTATCAAATACGTCAGCTTATTGTGTATTATACGTGTATTGTGTCAAATATCAGATCACTGTTCCATATATTTTACATCATTTGTTATATGTACTCATGCATTATTGTGTTTGACATTTTTCATATCATTTTATTTAATTTTTGTTATTGTTTCTATAGATTATATAAAAGTTATTTATAATTATGTTTTATAATTAGAAGTACACAATTATATACTTGTACCAATGTATTTTTTTTAACTTATAATATTAAAGATAACACAATGTGTTATTTTGTCATTGTTTCTTATAGATTATATAAACTTGTTGGTATTTGTTATTATGTTTTATAACTATAAGTATACAATTATGTTCTTTCACCAATGTTATTTTTTAAAACTCATAGTGTTCAAGATAATACAAAATAACACAATGACAATAAAAAAACACAAAAAGACATTGTGTTATTTTGTTATTACTTTTAATGTATTAGATTAATTAATGGTTATTTTATTACTGTGTTTTATATATTAGAGATACACAACAATGTTATTCCATCACTATATATATATATATAGTGATGGAATAACAAAAGTGGGAGAACTTGTACATAAAGTTATGAACGTTTTTAAAAAATGAGAGAACTTGTAAAAATTAACAAAAGTGATTATTACTAAAATACCACTCTAATAATTTTTTACTATAATTTGATCTTAACCAGTGATTAAATAGATTGATTGTTGAGATTACTTATTATACTTTATATTTTTAATGCTTTCTGTTTGAACCTTTCCTATTTAAATATCAAATAAGTATATGTTGAACATAAATACTGAATTGAAAATCTATCGAATAAAAAATTATTATGTATACGTAATATATGTGTGATATACATGTGAAACTATGTTACGCTTTTCATTTGATCCATACTTCTATCTATATAGACACACATATAAATGAAAGTAATAAAAAATTTGTAAATTGTATGATCGATTTCTTTCTTTTTTTTGACATTACCCTATATATTTAAAAAGTAGTTGAAGGAATAGAAGAGTTTATATTATTTTGATATTGACCACACAGGTTTTCATTGTTTGCAACATGCCCCCTTTTGTGCTTGGTTTACTTTTGTGGCATCCGACGAAGAGTATGTAAAAGGGGGTTGAGGGTTACCGTCTGTGGAGGCAATAGCCTCGCCGGCTTGCACGACTTCCGCCACGGGAGGCGTTAGCCTTTCCAGCATGAACGATGTCTCCGGCATTAACCATTCTGGCATGACCGATGTCTCTGGCATTAACCATTCTGGCATGAACGATGTCTTCGGCCGATGTGTGGAGGCTGAGATCGTTGTGTCGAGGCGTTAGCCTTTACTACATGACCGAAGAAACGGTGCTGGTGAAGAATAAGGAGACATGATTTGCAAATTTTTCAGGAAATTGCGGTGGCCGTCGATAATGTTAGTGCAAATTTTACAACTAAAATTTAGTTTGTAAACGAGTGGGGTAATTGTAGTCTATACTTCACCTCATATGTTTATTTTTATGTATGTTTTGAGTTGGTTTACGTTTCAACATAAATTTTTTTTGGATTGGTGTTAAATATAATACATTTTCATTTGACGACATAAATTCGAATTACTCTACGTTTTGACGTAAATACAGTGTTGTAACGAGACGGGTCGATTGTAGTCTTTGGTCTATCACGCTATGTATGCCGTCGCAACGCGCAGCGGGTATAAAAAATAGTTCATATAATTATGTAGTTTGTTTTATTAACCTTTCACTGCTATGTAACAGAATATTATTATCACCTAATTTCTTAATTCCTGCGTTAGGATGGAGCCATTAAATGAAAAGTAGCCACTTTAATAACTATAATTCCTCTAATATACAAAAAACAATAAATGGGGTTTGGAATTCTGGCTTTTTACCTAAAGGGTATTTGGGAACAAACCTTCCTCTTAAGGAAAACTGTGCAGGCCCCGTTGAACAACCCATCAAAACTAGTAGCTCCTGCATCCAAAACCAGCTGCTACATTCCTCTTGTTTCCAAGAATTAATTAACTTAATTAATAATAATAATAATAATAATAATAATAATAATAATAATAATAATAATAATAATAATAATAATAATAATAATAATAATAATAATAATAATAATAATAATAATAATAATAATAATAATAATAATAATAATAATATAAATAAAAATGTATCTCATATTTAATAATTAAAATTTTAAAGCATATCTATCTACTTTAATATAAAAAAATAAAATAAACAGTACACGTGACAACACCTATTTTTCGTCACTAAAATTTTCCCGATTCTCTCTCATATTAAATAATTACATTAATTATTAATAATATTATTTAACTTTTTTTAGATTATAAGTAACTTTTTAATAAATTAAGAAGGTGATATTTTATTAGTGTTATTTCTAGAGAAACAAATTTTTATAAAATAAGAAATTTTTCTAAAACATTAAATTTTTTAAAAATACAAAACATTTAAAATTTGATGCTTTAAAAAGTAATTTTTTATAAACCAAAAATAATTAAAATTGGAAGTTATAATAAGGAAATTTTTTTAAAATGATATTTTTAAAACGGTTTGTTTTGAGGCAAATTGTTTAACTTTTTTGGGAAAAATGAAAAAAGTTTAAAAGGTTGATATCATTGTTTTATTATTTATAGTCCTTACTTATACACAATTCAATCATATCTTATCTAAGAATATTGTTTCAAAATTAATAAACTTTTATTGTATTTAATATTTTATCTATATTCAACCCGTGTAATGCACGGATTTACTAAGATAGTTCGTTTTAATATATGTCTACTAATGTATTAGGCGATACTTTTGAAATTCAAACCCGTAAAACTCTAAAAAAATCTTGAAAACATATTGAGATTGATACGTGTCATTTAATTAATTTTTGAAAGAGATGATATTTGGTAATTAAAGCTAGTTTGTTGTGTTAAATTTTTTTAATTTCTTGTGGTATATGTATTAATATAAAGTTTTATGTTTTATATTTTTTTATCATATCATTGTTTTTTATATAATAGACATATTTCTTGTTATTTTAACATCATGTTTTCATATTAAAAGTACCCAATAGTTTTATCTTACCATTGTGTTTTTCAGAACTCATATTATTAAAAACACAATGTTGTTTAGGAAAATACAATGGTATTTAGAAAAACAAAATGGTGTTTAGGAAAACATAATAAGCTGAAAAAAACATACTTGTTTATGTTTATATTTAACAATATTTTACTCATTTTAAAAAATTAAAAACACTCGTTCGTATTGTGTATTTTTAAAAATATAATGTCATACAAAAATTATGAACATTTGAAAAAAAATAATGAAATTTAAAAAAATTACAAAAGTCATTATGCCTTCCTTATCCTTAAAAATTGACCTTAACAATTGAATAGTAAATACGAATATATGATGGTTAATATCAGTTTTTTTAGTTTTTTAGCCCAAGTACCTTTTTAGTATAACTCAACCTTTACCATCATAATTATATTAAAAGTGTTTTATAAAGGTTTGATGCATTAAATAATGAAACATTGCATCTAGACTTATACATTAATGGTTTTAACTCAACTATAACTATGCATCTAATATTATACGCTATTTCTAACAGTCCCAAATGGATGTCGTATTTGTAATGAATTGTGATTAAGTGGGTATCATTTCTCAATTGCAATGGTATGTCTAGATCATCTATTAATTAAGTATGTATTAAGCAAATAAATTTGGAAGTTGATTTATTTCGACGACAAAAGGACAACATAGAACCCTTACGTATGAACAATCAGAGCAAGTACGTGACTTCAATTCAGTGCTGGTCAAAGCATATTTGGAAATGGGTTGTGTTATACAGACACCCTTTTTTGTTATTTAAACATCCTATTGTTTCTATCTCTCTCCATGTATCTATATGTATGTATAGAGAGAGATATAGATGATGAAATAAATAGGGTGTATCTATAACATACCCCTTCCAATCCATGAGCTCTATTGTTGTATAACCTAGTAATTCTTGGATATTCTAGTCTTCAAAATAATCTCCACTAGCTATATGTTTGTTTGGTGAAAATATTATTGTTACTTTAGTGAGCACTAATTTTCTTCCATCCCAATCCTCGTAGAAGTCTGTAAAAGAATATTTTTTATTCATAAAGAAACTTCAAAACAATTCTCAAGCCAAAAAAAAGCAGAAAATAAATAAAACGTATGTATTTGAAACTTGCATTCTAGAGAAGCCCCCAACCACTGTCTCTAAAGTTGTTAGAAATGCACGAGTGAAACATTCTCACGATTCATCTGAAGTAGCCTGCTTCATGTTGGATACCATGATCCTTTACCTTTAGAAGGATCTCGAAATTTATGGTGTCTATGAGATACAAATGTTGGTCATAGCTGACGGAAATTGTTAAGTCTATGTTACTTGGAACAGATTTCAAAACTAAGTTAGATCTATACTTGATGATAGCTTCTATTGATAATGAACTTGGTGTTGTTAATTAGCTTATACTGATAGGTTGGTAAAAGTGAAAGATAATTGTTTATTTTTAATTGTTATTATTCATGAAATATTTGACGTTAATAGAGTACTTCATAGAGAAAACGACTGGTTAATGTTGATAGAAGTGTTTGTTGCTTATGGAACACATAGTTGAAGAAAAAGTAATTTACTATTGGCATTACCACCGATGAAGATTTGCTACCGCTAAGATAGTGACTTTAAGGAAAGACAAAATTACTAAAGTCCAAGTTACTAGTGATTTGAACAAGAATGTTATGTAAGGCCCCATTTATGAAAATCCTCATAGTTGTTATCATACATTATAACCATAATTCTTAAACTAAAAGTTTTAATAAAATAGTAGCAAAAATAGTTAAACTATTAACATTATCTACTACATAGAAGTAATCATTGTCTTAAATTTATAGCATGAACATTGAATGGGATGTCTATTGTCGGGTAATAAGCTCTATCTTACTACATTATACTCTACTTCAATAGACTTTAGTTTGAACTAACATGCATACTATAAAGTCAACATTGATTAGTGAGTATTATATTATATTCGAAGCATAAGTTTTTATACTTTAAAAGATCTGTTCATCTTTAAAAAGTGATTAAGTGATGCCATGATTATCAGTGACATGTCATAATAGTAATACTATGACATTTAGTCACATACCATAAACATACTATAAGGTAACCGGGTGAATTAGCATGTAGGATACATACTTGTACTAGTACAAGACTCTAGTAATCTGCTTGCATGAAGAAAGACTAGTGTTTCGTTTGCACAAGACAAGACACCTGTGATATTACACAAGATAAAACTCTAATGACATGCTTGCATAATGCAAGACTTTAGTGACCAGGCTATGCAAAGAGCAAATCAATCATATTCTTGCAAAATAATCATATACTTGCATAAAATAAGACTATAGTGACCATGCTATGCAAAAAAGAAGCAATCATATGCTTGCATAAGGGCAATATTTCAGTAGTAGGCAACCTATGTTGGTGACCTACATATATATATATATATATATATATATATATATATATATATATATATATATATATATATTATATATAACTTTAGCTAAACCTGTACTAGCCCCATAACATATAATACATTGACTTTGAGTAATTAGTGACATTCTTTAAACTATTGGTATACTTTGATCTTTGATATACTATGACAATAGTATTCATTTGTGAGAGGATATTTGGGGAACATTGACTAGACAAAACTTAATGAGTGAATCATATTTTGAGTTCATTAAAAATATGCTAAGATACACAGTTCATCCATTGCTACATTTAGATTTTTCCTAGAAGAACACTTTTGTATACACCATCTCACATGCCTGGGAAAGAGGCCTTAAAGTACAAACTCTAGCCTTGACAATAACCTCTTTAAACATAATAGCAACAACATACATAACTTCATATTAGTTGTAATATCAAGAGTAATTCTCTTAAACTTGCAAAAAACATCACAAACTCATTAGTAATAACTTTCATCTCTTGCAGTTACGTAGAGTTTGTTACCATATTCTTAGGATCTAAGACTTAAATGGACAAAAACTAATTTGATGGTTATGTTTGTTTAATTTAATGTTATATAAAATGGTCATGTTTTGAGTGTCCCTATTATGTAATGAAGTTAATGTGTTAACATTTTTTTTCGATCTATACATTTGAACCCTCTCTTTTATATAAGAAACTTTATTACAATATGGATATTGTATAATTGGATACATCCATACTTTAACCCCTAAGCATTGGGAGTTTAATGCAAGACACTCCTCCCTAGTGTGGATCCAGGAATAGCGCCCTTGGAGCGAGGTCCAAGGATAGATTCATTTGCTAGGGTCGAGTTGAGTAGAGAATTCGTTAGAATTGTATTTTCATAAAAATTTCATAGGATATTTTATGTCAAAATTGGCTCAATATTATGTTATTGAACTTTAAAATAACTGCTTTATAGCAGTTTTTGGCCGCCTAATCATTAAAACAGTTTTTGGCCGCCCAACCATTAAATACAAAAAACATTTTGGCTATATCTCTAGTTCAAGAAATCAGCATGGATACCATACTTTGTTCTTGAAGATTTATTTTGAGTTTTAATTTAATTAAATAATTCGATTGAACTATTGAATTGTTTAAATCTTAGAGTGATATAAGTGACTTTTGAAAATCTTTAAGTAATATACAAAGCTGACAATATGATAAACAATCTCAGTGGAAGAAAATGAAAAAATTCAAAACCAGTGTATTGTATTTCTTGTATTTTATAAATGGATGTTTGGATTTTAAAATTTATGTAATTTTTCATTTTTCGTAACTTGATATTTTTGTTTATTACTTTAAAGAACTTAGTCAAGTTCACATTTAGAATATTGGATATGGAAGTGTTTAATGTGGTCATTTGTTGATTATGTACGGTAAATTATAGTAAAATTAGTCTTCATCACCAGTTAAGGGATGGTCAATACAATCAGTCTCACAATGAGTAGAGTGTTAAAACACTTAACAGATCACATAGGAAACCGGGTTTGAGTAAATGATACTTAGAACACAAGCAAGTAATGAGACATAACAAAGAACAAGAACATGATGAGTATGATTTTTCAATAATGTTGTATATTGCTCTCAAGTTCTACTACAAGTGTTACAAAGCATGAAAATAAATACAAGAACCTGAGATACTTTATATTACATCCTACAGCCGGCCATACTTTGAAGGCCAGCTAAAAATACTAATCTAGACAACAAAATCAATGTAAAATCAAAAGACAGATTGTCTTTTGACTAGTGACTATGATATGTCATAGCTCACATCCTAATATATTAAAAAAAGGATAAAAGGTACAAAGTAGAAAGTTACTGACCCCAAACCGTAATCTACAGTTGACAAAAGCATGGACCTTTTCACCAACTTATACAAGTTGGTGAGTCTTCAGAGTGACAACGAAAATTTGGTCAGTTTTATGCAAAAGTTGATCAGAGAAAGCATGTCTTCTCTGTTTTCGAAAGAAATCAGTCTTCAGTCTTTAGGCTTCGGAGGACTTTGTCTTCGAAGCTTCGGAAGACTTCATCTTTGGCTTCGGAAGATTTAATCTTTGGCTTCGGAAGATTTGATCTTTGGCTACGAAAGATTTACACTTAGAATATTTCTCTGAAGTGTGTAAAACTTCCGAAGTGACTTCTACTCTGCACATCATGCATGAATGCTGGAAGCTCTTTAGTTGGTTTGGTTGCATCAGCTTTTCAAGTATAACCTTACATAGTACTTAAGCTAAAAAGTCTAAGAAAAAGTCTAGGCTTGACATGCGTTTATTTATTATTTTTAAAAAGAATAACATTTTGGTTATTGTGTTAAAAACGTCAAGTCCTTGTGTTAATTTTTCATCGTTATGTTATATATATTAATCATTGTGTTTTATGTTTTAGATTATTTCGTATTATATTTATCATTTTTTATTTATTATATTGATTTGTTATTGTTTTATCATTGTGGCTTGAAATACACGATAATATTATCAAAAATGTGTTTATCTACAACACATTAAAAAAGTAAATTGGATTTTAATAAACTAATTTATTATTTATTGGATGATAGTAATGCATACTATTAATTTGGACAGTAAAACTCTTGATTTTTTACTTTTCTTACCAATAACAGTCACGGTAACAAAATTATGAATTATTTATGTTTGATTTGCACTCGATTTCTGTAACGCCCGGTTATTTTTATGACAAAGAAGAAAGAATAAAGTAAAAAAAAGCAATTTAACCCAAGCTAAGGGGTTAAATGTGTAAAAAGGACAAAAACTTTGAAGGTTGGTGAATAAAGGTGGTATGGCCACCTAAATGGTCACACCATACCTTTCATTCGAACTTTAGAGAGAGAGAAAGAAGAGCAGAAGCTGAAAACTCTCGGTTTTAGAGAGAAGAACCAGAAAAAGATCGAATTCGAGGTAAGAATTCATGGTTTTGTGATGTTCTTAACTGGCCTTAGCCTCGGTTATATGCTTATGTGTGTTTGTGTGTGTTCGGTCGTGTATTTTGGTGGGTTTCTAGGTGTTGAACTTGTAGCAAACGGGTTTTGAAGGAAGTCACACCCAAAGAGCTGCTAAGGTGAGTTCTAGAACCCCCTTTTTACTTGTTTTAAACTAATTTGGGGCTAGAAATGCATGTATGAACATTTTTATAAAAATGGGTTTTCTACCCGTATGCTTTATGTGTGTGTGTGTGCTTGCGGGTGGGGTTTGATTTTGGGCAATGTATGTGTTATGATGATGTTATGATTGTGTTTCTAATGCTTAGGATGTATGATTTAAGCTTGAAACAGGTTATATAATGATTGGGAACTGAATTATGTTGTTTAAGTATGATTTAGACTGCCTATGCGCCCAACGATAAACTGCTAAGTGTTCCCATGCGCCTAAAACCTCATGCGCCCAAATAGTAGCCATGCGCCTAGAAATAGGCTGAAATTTACTAAGTGTTCATGCGCCCAGGATTCCCCATGCGCCTAGGCACTCATGCGTCTGCATAGTGCCCATGCGCCTAGAATTTCCCCGAAATGACTAAGTGTTGCCCATGCGCCCCAAGAGTCCCCATGCGCCTAAGTGTTTCCCATGCGCCTGAAAGGTCATGCGCTTGCATAATGCCCATGCGTCTAAGACTTAGAAAATATTCTGAAATTTTGGGGAAAAAGTGAAATGTAGGCTTTGACTTGGGATGTTCCCGGGGGTGAAGTAAGTTGACTTTTGATGATGTATGGGGTATATTATGGCATGTATGATGATTGTTATGACTTGTATGATGGTGCCTTGTATGGTGATGTTTTGTATGGTTATGTTTATGTTCCTTGTGGTGTATGTTTATTTTCCATGGCTTTACGTTGAATGATGATGAATGAAATGAAAAGTATTATGTAACGTAAAGTGGAAGATAATGAAAAGAGGAACGTAATGAAAGAATGCATGCATTAATCAACGAATGAAAGTAAGAAAGTCTTGCAAGCAAAGTATGGAGGTTCACACCCAATGAAGGGTGTTAGCTCAACTGTGTGCGGGTTAGCTACCCCGAAAGGATGCACACTGGGGTCTAATCCTTGTGATTGACCATATGTATGGGACCCTTGCCGCTTGCCCTAGGTACTAGAGTCAGCTTCGTGCACAATGTTCGAGGTCTTTGATAGACCTCAGGCCCAGTAACCAGCTTCGTGCACAATGTTCGGGGTACAACATATGGCATTGGTCCGGAATGAAAGAGAAAAGATAGTGATGAGTGTACTTGCCCTAGGTATTGGAGTCAGCTTCGTGCACAATGTTCGAGGTCTTTGATAGACCTCAGGCCCAGTAACCAGCTTCGTGCACAATGTTCGGGGTACTGTACATGTCATCAGAAGTAACGAACGTACGAAATAAAAGTAAAGAAGTATACGAATGAAAGTTAATGAAAGTGAATGATAATGATGCACGATGAATGAACGAAAGTTAACGAACAAATGATGAAGATAATAATGATATGTGTATGTATGATGTGTGATCATGTACGAAAGTAAGAATGGTTTTAAAAGGAAGAAAAGTAAGTTTTATTTTAAAACTAGAACTCACTCAGCAACGCTGACTTTTATGTATTTCCAGTTAGCAGGTAATGGTTGCTGAGGATGGCACGGGGCGGCTACTTGGCTCGTTTTGGATGGCATCCATTTTGTATAATGTTTTTGTGATGTAATGCAACGAGTTATTTGTAATCAGCCAATGATGTATTATTTTGCAAAAGCAATTATAATGAAATGAAATGGTTGTTTAAATGTTTTCGCTACAATGTTTTATTAAAGTTAATATAAATATATGTTTTATGTGCGATGATTGACCAGCTGTGAGCGTCCCGGGAACGGAGCCTTACAATTTCGTTCACAGTAATGATTATGAATAAATTAAAATATATACAAGTTAAATCGAGTCTAATATAAATACAAATCAAGTGAAAATCTATAATAATTATGCTACTTGGATTGTAATTGGTAAAAATAATGAAAGCTAGAAGTGTTATTAATCAAATTAATAGTATGCATTATTAGGAAAACAATGACAAACAAAAAAACGTAATGGCACATTAATCATTGCATTTTACGTTTTATATCATTTTCTGTGATTTTATCACTATTTCAATGTATTTAATAGATTAGTTGTTATTTTATCATTGTATTTTACATATTAGATGCATACAATGTTGTTATTTCACCATTCTATTTATAAAAACTCATCATTTTAGAAAAATCACAATGGTGTTAAGAAAACACAATGATGAACAAAAAAGACAGAATAACATACAGAAAAAACACAATAACAAACATAAATTATAATGAGCTAGAAAACATAAAAAAAGTATTTTTATACGTAGCGATGTTGTACTAATTTTAAAGATTAACTTGTGACATCCCATAATTTTCAGGTTAACTCCGTTAAGAAAACTCCATTAGTTCTGTCGAGTCTTGCATACACGTCACATAATCACACGCAAGTTGTCTTTGAACGTTAGTGACTTAAGAACTAATTAACAATGATTTAACTAATACTAACTTAATTAATAATAATGTAATATTATTATGTGATCATGTGAAATCAATATGTTACGTGTTACTGTTATTATTTATATGTTATTGTATAGTCTTGAGAATTCTATATTATTTGGCAAGTTTATAAAAAGAAAATTTCAAATATTTATTATGGGACTTACAAAACTTAATTATATAACAATGTGACTAATAATTAAAACTAAAGGGGTTTAATATAAATAAGGAATGCTAAGAGAATTCTTTGTATAAAAGGGTTTTTAAAAAAAATAATAACAAAAACCCTAGCCCCCAACCCCCTAAGCACGACCGAAGCCATCCTCCCCCTCTTGTTGATTTCGACCCTAGCACACACACACACACATCTACCATTGTTTGAGTAAATCAACCACTACCACACGTTAGAAAGCTTCGTTTGTGATCAATTACACGTGCTAAGTAAAATTATTAACAACTTTTCATCTTTTTCGTGATTTTTGAGTATGAACAAACCCTAGTTCATCCCTTCAATATCTAAAACTCAAAATTGATGAAATAAAATGTTGTAGTTGGGTTAGTTTAGTGTTATTGTTGATGACATGGATTGTGGAAGAAAATCATGATTTAAATGTGTAGTTTATAACTTATCTAAAGTGGAATCTTAAATTTCCAAAAATTTTGGATTTTGATACTTAGTGACGTGTGTTGTGTAGGTTAGTTTGATGAAATATGGGTTATTAGATTTCATCCTCCTAATGAGGAAACTTTGTAATTATGGTTTTAAATTCTAAAGGTTTTAACATGGAATGTTAGGTTTATGCTAGAATGTTTATTGGTATGATGATATGTGCTTATATGTTAGATTTACGAGTTACAATATGTTGTTGGAAACTGGAATGTGATGATCTGGAAAATTAAGTGTTCATGTCTATATGTAAGCTTGATGACTATGTGATGTTATATTGAATTGGAATAATGTTAGTAGCTGGGTTTATAAGATAGCAACTTGGGGTAGATAAGCACATGTTTGATCAATATGGCAAAACTGGATAATCTTGTTGGTTTAGGTTATAATTTGAATTCTATGATGTATGGTGAATATCATATACGCATGCGGATCTAAGGCCCTTATTTAGTAGGATTGGTAGGGTTTGGGATGTGAAATAGTAAGTTACTTCACATGGCATGTGGTGAGTGGTTTGAATCCTATGTGTGTTTAGGTTGCATGATAGCAACATAGGTATTTACCATATGGGAAATTTGATAGTAACATAGGTATTTACCATGATAGTAACATAGGTATTTACCACTATGGATTAGTATGTGTTGTACGGTAGGTTTTGATAGTATGAAAAACTTGATAGAGTTTAGAACTTATTATGTGGAATACGTGGATGTATTGGATTAAACTTATTTATTAAGTATAAACAAATATGACTTCACTTAACATGTCACCAACGGGTCAACCGAGTCAGTGTTTTTAAAATGCATAAACCAATGGGATTGATTGGACACTTAGGGTTTGATAAACCAACCCCTTCTGTACGTACTTATGTACTCATATGTTTTAGGTAACCTTTGATGGGTTGTCTCTTGTTCTAGCACTTTTTTTATATTGTTCTTGCATACGCTTAAAGTGAGTTCACTGCCACTCTTTTAAATACTCCTTTGGGGGAGAAAGCATACTTTAAAACATTTTACTTTATAAGTTGTGTATATGACATGTACATAGTGTAGTTTACCATTGAAAAGTCCTTACTCTTTTGGACACTTAGGGTTTGATAAACCAACCCCTTCTGTACGTCCTTATGTACTCCTATGTTTTAGGTAACCTTTGATGAGTTGTCTCTTGTTCTAGCACTTTTTTATATTGTCTTGCATACACTTAAAGTGAGTTTACTGACACTCTTTTAAATACTTCTTTGGGGGAGAAAGCATACTTTGAAACATTTTACTTTATAAGTTGTGTATATGACATGTACATAGTGTAGTTTACCATTGAAAAGTCCTTACTCTTTTGGATCGTTAATTAAAAAAATTAGCAGGAAATAGTGGGTAGTACTACTGGGCATGACAAACCCCACCCATACGAATGGAGGTCAAACGGATGCCACATTATCCTAAATAATAAACACATTGTTACAACTCAGTAAGTCTTGATGGAAGGAAAACAAATGAAACACTTAGTTTCGATTGAGAAAACACTATTGTTATACTTATGTTATAGATTAGCTATTTATTTTATTGCATTACTTATGTTATTACAAACTCAACTGTTTTTTACATAGTTACAAACTCATGAACTCATCAACCCTGTGTTGACACTTTAGGATGTCATTCTCAGGTCGCTAAACTTCTAGGTGCATATATAGAAGCATAGCATGGCTGCACAACATAGAAACATTTTTTCACAACACTAAATTTTTCTTACATTTACTATTGGTTGGGCGTGTGTTTTGCGCATTTACTTTTAACATTAAATGGTTTTGATATATATTGACTTACGCTTCCACAATGTTTACGTTTTAAACTCTGATTTTTGTTTCGATAACTCATATAGAGATCGTTCAGAGTACCTAATGACTAAGATCCTAATTTGTTCACACGTTTCGCGGTAAAACTCTACACATGTATTTTGAGAGTGTGACATAAATAATACTCATTTTCATGATGTAATTGTTAAGAAACATATGTTATATACAAAAATAATGAACGTTTAATAAAAGTGGAAAAACTCAAAAGAGAGTGAACAAAAATAGTCATGTCTAAAATACCCTTCAAACGACTTCTTTCTTACAAATTGATCCCAACTATTAATGAAGAAAATTAATGTTAGGATCTCATCTTACATTTTTTATATGAAATATCCTTTATACTTAAAAGCTTACCTAATTAAGTAAACATGGTCAAGGCTACTATGTATATTTTTAGATGCTTAACTTAGTGTTAGATCTAGAGAGGCTGTTGCAACCAAAACCATACCACTTAGAAGATTTTGAGTACTGCATACAAAGGACTTCCGAAGCCAAGTGTGGGACTTCCGAAGGAAGAAGGAGCTCTTCCGAAGTCTAAGTGTAAAATACACTTCCGAAGGAAAACTCCAACTTCCGAAGATAAAGAAGTTACTTCCGAAGAATCAAGACTTGAAGACAAAGTTCTGAAGTCAACTTCCGAAGTATAAAGAAGTCCTTAAAGCCTCGGAAGCATAGAAGCATCTTCCGAAGTATAAGTGGCTTCGGAAGAACTTGTTCTTCCGAAGCCAGTTAACCTTCGAAAGACACTTCTTTTATCCAGTAGACATAAGTATGGTCTTTCTGACAGTCCGCTGCAAATCTCTGAGATACTGCATGGCGTTTTCTCAAAAGCCATGTAGTTGACCATACTTTAATCTACTGTTTACCTTTTTATGTTAAGTACAGTTGCCATCTTTAGTTGGTGACAAAAGGTAAGTCATGGACATGTCATGACTACCATATCTTAGATAATACTTTATCTAAGATACCTTAACTTTAGCATTGTAGTATATGCTTTAGTCATAGGTTTCCAGCTGGTATCAAGTATAACCGGCTGTAGGATCTAGTATATATAGTTTCTCATTGTAACTCTTGTAGTATGCTTGTAAGTGTCTTGTAATCTTGAGTTGAGAAGTAATATATACAAGTACCTTGAAAATACTCCTGCTTGTTCCTTTGATTACTTATTATATTATTATCAACTCTTGTTAAAGGCATTGCTTCATCTTGTTTGAGTAATATTATAAGTGAGTTTGAGAGAATTACAAGTGTTAAGTGACAAAACCCGATCCTGCAATTGGTATCAGAGCTTTTTAGGCTCTTGATTGTGAGATCTTACCATCCTAATCAACCAGTTTTTCACTCCTCCTTATACCTCACTCAAAAATGGCCCTCATCAAATCTGAAGTTGAAATGGGAACGATGACCAAAGCTCCCATCATCGACCCTGAAAACTTCAGGTCTTGGAGCAGGAGAATGGAAGGCTTCATCAGATACCAGGATAGCAAGATGTGGCAGTCCATCGTTAATGGCCCGTACAAGCCAAAAGTTGCTGGTGGAAACGGTGCCATGATCGAGAAGGCTGTTGAAGACTACTCCGATGAAGACAGGAAGAAGCTTGACATAGACAGCAATGCTATGACTGTTCTCATGACCGCAATCCCAAACTCCATCATGGTGGGGTTTGAGCATTGTAAGTCAGCCAAAGAACTCTTTGATGCACTTGCTCAAATGTACTCGAGCTCTAATGATTCAAAGAAGGACTCACTGAAGCAGCAGTTTGAGAACTTCACCTATGTTGCTGGAGAAACCTTTAGCCATCAATATTTCAGGTATATGGATCTTATCTCCTCCCTCCAATCTGTGGTGTTAGGACCTGGTATTTGAACGAAATACCTAGTGATTAGCGTGTTAAACCAACTCAAATAGTGCGGAATCCTATTTGATTGGCGATCCAATCAATGAGAACACACGAAGAATCAATCAAGAATTGAATCCAACGTCAGAAATCGATTAGGAATCGATCTGATGTGTTCTGTGAACTTGGAGAATGATTTGGGAGGCTTCTGGACGGCTAGGGTACGTCTGGAATCGTAATGGGATCAATGCTTTTGTTTTTCCACGAATTGGGTCTATTTATAGGTTAGTATTGTTCAATCGTGCGACTGGGCCATAAGTATGGTTCAGTCGTGCGATTGAACCATGCGGTTGATTCATCCGCACGACTGAGTGTTCAGTCGTGCGACTGAGTCAATCTTATGTGTCAATCATACGACTGATCCAGTCTCCTGGTTCAGTCGTGCGATTGAGTCAATCGTATGAAGTTATTCATGCGTGTGGTCCATTCGCATGGGCCATTCGCATGAGAACTTCATTAAGTTATGTTTGAATGTTTTAATTAATATAACATAATGTGCAACCATTCAAACAATCATAAACCCAATCAATTCAATCACGACTCATTAATGAAATATTAAACATTACAAGTAACAAACAATTCATGTCATTACATTAATCGATACTATTACATCATAATCAGACAGACAAGGTTCATTACATTACAAATCATGATCTAGGGACATACATGTATCAACAAACTCCCCCTTGGACCTAGATCTATCTAATCTCTTGTCTTCTGCATTACCTCCTTATACTTCTTGTACTTCTCCTCTTTGGTGACTCCTGCGTGAATCTCAAACGCAAAGCAAAGTCGTATAACGTTTTGGAACTGGAGGGCTTGTACAATGTCTTGTATGTCATAGAACAGTGGCCACTTGTATAATGTATAGACATCATTAGCAGACAAGTTGGTCATCCACATCGGGTCGAATACCCTGATAGTATCCATTTGTCCCTCTTTATTCAGAACTATGACAGCTTCAGCAGTTCTCCAATCATAGTACCACCATTTGAAGTGTGGAGTGAAGTCCTGTGGCATTTCCCTGAGAGGGATTCTCGACATAGTGCGCGGAGGACTCCACTTCAACACAATCTTGGGCTTGCCAGTAATTGCATCAACCTCAGACCTTCTTATATACCTCGTAGGCTGTTGTGGTCTGAAGTTAACCCATCTGGTGTGGTACTCCTTCTTCAGAGCAGCCTCGAACCAGCCTGACATTTTCTTGGGTCAGCATACAGCAGCTTTAGTTTAGCCAGCTGGTTGAGCTCAAAACCAGGTAGAGTCTTCAGATCATGTGGAAACCTGAAGTACTCTATGCCCTGTTCCCTCTTAACTGCATACGCGTTAAGGTCATCAAAATAAGCCCATGCAATAATCCTGCCTGACACCTTATGGTGTTTCTTGACTCTGTAGAGCTTGGTGTAGGCATCTTTCTTTGGTGCAGCACGTTGGGCTCTCACTTCTTCAAAACAGGCAGCCCACTCAGCCTTGCGAATGTCTACGTCATCATTGGAGGCTTGGGCTGTTCCTTCAGTCTTTTCGGTTTCCTGCTCCATCTTGTCTAGTACTCAAACGTATCAATGACTAGGGACTCCCAGATTGGGGACCAAATTACCCTCGTTGTCAGCGTACTGAGGGTACTCTTCTGCAGTAATATCTTCACCTCAACTTCATCAACGTCATTTAGTTCTTCATCACTGGTTGAATCAATGTGGAGCAATCCTTGACAATTTCATCAGGATTGAGTCTGAACATCTCTGCCAGTTGCTCGTCAGATAGGTCATGAATTATTTCCCCTTCTTCAGGGGTATAACTCACAGACCTTTTTACAATCCCTTGCAGATCAAGAATCATGGTTAATTGAGTCTTGACCTGTTGAAGGGGAGCAATGTCAAAACTCATCCTTTGAAGTTTGGATCTGTTTGATTTAAACATTCAACACATAAACCATTAGTAAGTAATCAAACAGAATTATATTCAACTTAATATATAAAAACATTCAAACACCTGTTTTTCATTACATGATTCAAATACAAAATAAATAAAATACATAAGACATCTAATCTGTACTTTGTCTTGAATCATGGGCGTGTCGCTCGGAGGAGCAGAAGTGGTAGATGACTGGTCCTGTCGATGCTTCGATCTTCGCTCTTGACCAGAAGCAGAGGCCGATGCAGCCGATCCCCTCCTTCTGCTTCGTCATCATCATCTCTACCTTCTGTCCTTTCTTCCTCAGTCTCTTCCTCATCCTCATCATCTTCCTCATCAATCATCATCATCTTATCCATCCCCATCATCACCCTCCTTTATCTTCAAGGGCTCATCCTTCGACCCCTTTTAACCTCAGCATAATCGTCTTGTTGGTCGTCTCAAACTCCTCTATACGTTTGGACTGACTGGGCTGCTGCTGGTCCTGGAGTTGGGACACCTCGACTCTCTGAGCATCGATTAGCTGGTTCTTCTGCTGGTCTAAACCGAGCCTGCTCTGCCATCTGCTGAGACTGGGGCAGCAGTCAGGTCGGTCAAAGTGGCGATCTGCGCCGCCTTCTCCTCATCTGCAAGCTAGCAGGCGCATCACCATACGGTTAAGCGCCGACAGCTGCTCCTCTACCCCGATGTGAGGTAGAGTAGATCCATAACATGTGATGGCTGGGCTGAAGGGTCCAGCATGATGTGAGGTGGTGGTGGTAGTAGCAGTGGTGAATATGGGTCGGTAGGCTGGTGCTGGTGATGTAGGTGTGTGAATGGTATGGTGGTGGATGGAAGGATACAGTGGTGGTAGGTAAGGTGGTGGCTGTGGTAGTGTAAGTGGATGTGGTGGCTGTGGTGATGGGTGGGTGGTATGTCAGTGGAGGTGGTAGTGGTGGCTGTGGTGGTGGAAGTAGTGGCAGCAGTGGTAACGAAGGTCAGGCGACGCTTCTTCTTCTTCAGTCCGTGGGGTTGAGCCATCCTCTTCCTCCTAGTCCCGGTGGAAGTGGATGCTCCCTGCAGCTCTGCCCACTGAACCCGGAGCATAGCTCGGTCAGTCTCTCTCTCTGAGGAGTCCCGAGGGTGTACCCAACCACCCTAATCCCGTGTTTGTGGGAACAACTTTGCTTCCACAGTCCTAGTGAGGGGCTCCTCATCCGACTCCTCCTCCTCTTGATCACCAGCTACAAACTCCTGATGGAAACCGGCCATCTCAGCAACCTCTCCGGCAGTGGCAGACCCCGGGGAATAAACGTCAGAATCAGTGCCTCTAGGTGGAGCAGGCATATCATCCCCGGCGTCGCCGCTATCATCATCATCTGAGTCGATATCTGGTATAGCAATCTGCTCTACATCTGAATCACTATCATCGTGGCGCCACTTTCTCTTGGCTGGCGCCACATAGTCAACACGGGCCAGATGCCCAAAACAACCTCCTGACAGGGGGTTTCACCTGCTTCCCCCTGTACACCTTCATCCTGCCTAGCGTAGTGTCATCCATGACCTCGAGCACTACAGCATCCTCCTTCTCCTTTGGCAGGGAGGGAGCTTCTGATCAATAATCATCTGTATAAACCTCGGATACATACAGAAGCCTTCCTTCCTTTCCCCTCAATGTCTCCACCAGGTAGGTGAAGATCATTTTGGAGAAGCTGCGGGTGGTTCAGCACCAATGCAGCATAAGCGTTCTGGATCTGATCCGACAACTCATCAAATCCTCCCTTCCTCGACGCTATGCACTTCAGTAGAACATGCGCAAGATACTTGAACTGGGGACAGAGGTTACTCTTGTTGAGTACCCCAGCATTGATGTCCCCAGAGTACTTGGCTCTCATAAAACATCCTCTGACAGTGAGGGGTGTAGACGAGTAGGACAATCAGCATCATCCCCTAACTGTAGAACAATCCTCAAATCCTCCTCTGATATGGTAATAGCCTCACCAAAGATCGTACTCCTGATGCAATGAGGCTCAGAGGATCTATCCACAGTCGCGCCTTCCCAGAAGGCCTGCTGCACTGATCTATACGGCGTGCATGGTGTAGAGATAGCATGAGCAATCCTGGATCTCAACAGAAACGTAATGATGCCTGAGAAGTCAGCTGCGTTCCTGGATGTCAAATCCAGATGAGCACATATGTTATGCTTTGTGCTCATGGTCCATCGACTCGCCATCTGTAACACATAACAATATAAACATTAGTACCTTTGGCTAAGAGCATTTGAAACACTTAAACTTGAATAGAATGTTTCTGTCATGCGATTGAGGTTGTGCGACTGAAATCAGTCGTGCGACTGAACAGTGCGATTGAGGTTCAGACGTGCGAATGATCTCATGCGTACGACTGAGTGTGCGACTGGACTCATGCGCATGTACTCTTATGCGGTTACACCAGTCGTGCGATGAGTCTCATACGCATGGTTCGTCGTGCGGTTAAGTAATCGCCCCCTTCAGTCGTGCGACTGAGTTCATCCGCCTGTCCAATCGTATGACATCCTGTCCGTTCAATTCAAATTAACTTTTTCACCAATTTTGAGTTTTAGACATTGTTTCTGGTTCATTAGACTCGCAATATGTTCTTATAACCTATAACACTCTAATTTCATTGTTTGAGTAGTTAGGTTAGGTATTTTGTCCGTTTTAGTCACGCTTGCTTTCTGTTCAAATTCCACAGATCTAAGAGTCAAATGAACACGATTTTGGTTCTTTCCACTTCAATTTACCTGTAGAAGTCGATGTAAATGGTCAGTATGCAAGAAACGAAGGTTTTAGAAATCAAAGGAAATTTTGGCAGAGTTTGGTTTAGTCGTGCGATTTAGGGTTCTTTGAGGGTGATGAGTCTCTGCGACCGACTCCTCCTCTATTATACTAACCCTAGATCCAATCGTGCGACTGAGTTCATACGCACCTTTCAGTCGTGCGAGTGGAACTCAGTCGTGCGATTGGGTCAGTCGCCCTTCTCCAGTCGTCCGACTGGATTTCAGTCGTGCGACTGACTCACTCGTTCGCACTTAAGCCTCCGACTGGGCTAATCGTATGGGCCATTCGGTTGATGGTCCATACTCATAGTTCATTCGTGCGAATGATTCCATTCGTATGGTTAGTCCATACGTATGGTCCATTCGTGCGAATGGGTCATACTTAGTTAATTTTCTGCCATTTTACCAATTTACATTTAAAAACCCCTTTTAACTTTATGAAATTAACGTTATGAACCTTTGATCATCTCAGACATGATCATTTTATCTGGAAACATTTTGATCACCTCAGACGTGACCATTTTATCTTGAAAACATTTTGATCACCTCAGACGTGATCCTTTTTAAAACACTTTGTCACCTCAGACGTGACTATTTAACCTTTCAAAGCACATATGGTCATCTCAGACATGACCCTTTTAGTGAGTTGATTCCTTCTGATTTTCCTGATGTAGCCCGACACACGACTAAAATTAAAATTAAAACGACTAACTAATTTAAGAACTTAAACTAATTACATAAACAGACATATTTTTGGCTTTTTGTGAGAGATAAATCCAGAGATTGATATCTACGGGATTTGGTTCGGGAGTAGACAGCTTCAACTTAGATTGATCATATCTGGACCAATTCAATTTTGGAATCATACAGGTAAGTCAAATCATTTGGGACTAGTTATTAAAACCTTGATGCTCAAATTCTCGGTGTTCATCCAGAGTCGTTAGCAACTTAAGGAAATCATACTGAAACTCTTAGATTTTCACATTGATTTGAACTTTGAGAATGTAGCCACAATGATTGTCAGTATGTTTGTCCACTTAAATCCATACACAGACTTTTGACAAGACTGGTGACTTATTTAGGTTTAATTATTTCAACTAACATTTGTGGATCCCACACTATATGGTAATCAACATTCCTCAGGAGCTTTGAGCGGTCTACGGGTATTATTACAAGAAGAGACTATTCTTAGAGCTTTCAAAGAGAAGCCTGTCCTCAGGTCAGTGCCATCGCACAGCAGAGAGGCGGCAAACAACAATGAATTCTAGAATATAGGTTATGCTTATCCTCAGGTCAGTGCCATCGCACAGCAGAGAGGCACACAACCTATCTCCTTGTTAGAGCAGCTTATTTATTTACACAAATGCACAACAACATAAGTCATTAGCTTTATTGCATTTGTCTTTCATTTTTTTCTTGCTTTGCTCTAATTATGGTCATCCGCACACATTTGTGGCGTTTAATGCTCATAACCCTTATTGGTAATATATTTGATTGTGTTAACCAGTGATAAGATGGAGCCCACAGTCAGTTGAACAACTTAGTTTGATCTTGAGATCACCAATCAGGTCTAATTGTCTATTGTGTTGAATCTACCAACATATCATTGGGGTCTAGCAGCCTCTAAGTCTACTTTCTTTGTGTCACCTTAGGAGTGCCAGTTTTCTATCATCTTTCCTTTTTATATGCTCAGACTACACAGACTTATACTTTGAACTTTTGCATCTTTTCAAAACTTAAAATTTAAAAGTCCCTCTTGATATGTTCCTGGTACTATCATTTTCCAAAGGTATTGAATCGGTATCACAGACACAATCTACCTTATTTCAGCTAGTTACTCCTTCTCCCTCTTTTTTTTAATGTTAACTTGCTGACATATTCTCCCCCTAAAATACTAAAATCATTTCTGGTTAATTATTTTAGGATTTAATAAACAGCAAAAAACATGAGTTTAAATAAAACAGACGAAATAAAACAAATAAATAAAAAAAATAAACTTTAACTAAACTACATCGGACTACACATTATCATCATCAGGAATTACCTCACTTTTCTTTTTAACGCCGTTGACCTCTAGCAAATATTGAAAACGTGGTTTATCAAAGGCTTTAGTATAGAGGTCAGCGCGTTGAAAATCAGTATTAATTTTAACCACATCAATTAAGTTCTTTTCAAAGCAATCTCTTATGAAATGGTATTTAATACCGATGGTTTGGTCTTAGGATGTGGAACCGGATTTTTAGTTACTGCAATTGCAGCAGAGTTATCAACAAAAATAGGAGTAGATGAGAATTTTAAACCGTAATCCCGCATTTGCTGTTGAATCCAGATGATTTGTGAACAGCAACTTGCAGCAGCAACATATTCGGCTTCACAGGTTGACAATGCAACCGATGTCTGCTTCTTACACTGCCAGGTAACTAATCTTCTCCAAAGAATTGACCCACCCGCTGATGTAGACTTGTAGTTCATCTTGCAGCCCCCGTAATCCGAGTCACTATACGCGTGTAAGCTCAAAGTCATCATCATGAGGATACCACAATCCAAGTGTGGGTGTACCCTTCAGATAACGAAAAATCCTCTTGACCCCGATCAGATGGTTGACCTTTGGTTTAGCCTGATATCTAGAACATAGACATGTAGCATACATAATATCAGGTCTTGAGGCAGTGAGATACATGAGGGATCCAATCATTCCTCGGTACATAGTGGCATCTACTAGATCTCCATTCTCATCAGGTGCTATATCATGATTCGTAGCAAGTGGAGTCCCAGCAGCAGAAGCATTCTCCATGTCAAAGCGACTGAGAATGTCTCCTACATACTGGTCTGATGTAGAAAGATCCATTAGTGTTTGATCCACCTGTAACCCGAGAAAGAACTTCATCTCCCCCATAGCACTCATCTCAAACTCTTTCTTCATCACTGCTTCAAACTCTTTGCATAACTCTTCGTTCTTTGACCCGAAGATTATGTCATCAACATATATCTGTACAAGCAGTAGGTCGCCATCCTTTTCTTTAATAAACAGTGTACAGTCAATGACTCCCCTGCGAAAGCCGTGTTTCACAAGATGAGTCGAGAGTTTCTCATACCAAGCTCGAGGAGCTTGATGAAGCCCATATAAAGCTTTGTCGAGCTTGTAAACTCTATCCCGATGATAAGGATCTTCAAATCCCTCGGGTTGACTTACATAGACTGTTTCCCTGATTTCCCCATGAAGGAATGCACTCTTCACATCTAATTGGTAGACTTTAATCTTCATGTACGATGCATAGGCAAGGAAGATACGAATAGCTTCCATCCTTGCCACGGGTGCAAACACCTCATTATAGTCAATCCCTCGACTTGGCGAAAACCTTGAACCACCAGTCGAGCTTTGTTCCTGATAATGACTCCTTGGTCATCCTTCTTGCATTTTAGTACCCATTTGGTGCCAATGACTTTAGCACCTTTAGGTCTATCAACCAGAGTCCATACACCTAACTTCTTAAAATGCAGAAGTTCTTCTTGCATGGCACTCACCACGCCTCATCATTTAGTGCCTCACTGACATATTTTGGCTCAACCTGCGAGACAAAACATCGATAAGCACCATCATGAATGTAACCCTTCTCCATAACCGAGGCGTAATCAGCTGAGTATAGCTGATTTCGGGTTTGTACTCCTGATCTGACATCCCAAAACATTGTCAAGGGGATGATAGACGTTTAGTCGTGATCCTGGAGTAGTAGGAACAGCCACCTCAGAACCGAGATTATGAACATTTTGTTCTGCATCTGAGGTAGTTGGAGTTTGAGGTTCCGAAGTCGAAGGAGCATCACTCGTAGATGCTTGTGGACTTTCAGGAACTGGAACCTGTTCCTCCTGACTGTTCTGGTCATCTGCTTCAGTTTCATCTTCAGAGGAGGAGTCACTGTCATCGACTACTCCCCTGACTGAGTAGATGATTCTCCCTGTGTGCTAGATGGTGTATTCAGAATATCATACATCATCCTAGTAGCTAACTCATCATCCGAGGGAGAGAGAGAGGGATGTGAAGGACTTGAAGAATCCATCATAATCGAAGAAGTATGCAGGCCTTTGCCTGTAGGTGGTGTGGTATATCTCTGAACGTCGACATTACACCACACTTCTACAAGACCCGTTGAGTTATTGTAAACTCGCTTGTTCGGTATGTTGTATCCTAGAAAATTCCTTCATCTGCCTTCTCGCTGAATTTTCCTTCTTGTGTCTTCTTCAGAAGTGTACACGGCGCGCCAAAAGGTTCAAGATACTCCAAATTCGGTTTGCGTCTTTGTAGTAGCTCATAACATGTCTTTCCGTGGCGCTTGACTATTAGGACTCGATTCAGTGTATAACATGCATTTGCCACTGCCTCATTCCAGAATTGGATAGGCAGTTTCGAGTCAGCCAGCATAGTCCGTGCAGTCTCTATCAAGCTTCTGTTCTTCTCTCAGCAACACCATTCATCTGAGGCGTGTAGGCAGAAGTGAATTGATGAACAATTCCCTTTTCCTTGCAGTATGCCTCCATCCATTGATTCTTGAATTCTGTCCCGTTGTCTGAGCGTACTTGTCTAACTTTTAGCTTGTAGAGAGATTCCAGTGTGGTTACTAATTCCTTGAATGACTCAAATGTTTCTGATTTGGATTTCAGAAACATTACCCAAGTGAACCTTGAGTAGTCATCAGTGACCACAAAACAGTACAAATCGCCTGCAATGCTCCTTGTACTGACTGGACCAAACAGATCCATGTGAAGAAGTTCAAGAGGAAGTTCTATTGAATGAACTTTCTTTTCCTTATGAGACTTCTTTGTCTGTTTGCCTTTCTTGCAAGCTACACAAAAGTCAGGAAGTTGGAAGTTCTTGACATTTACTCCTCTCACTAAATCCTTCTGAATCAATGATTCATCTCCTTTGACTAATGTGTCCATTCTCCTATGCCAGGAGATTGAGTCCTTCTCAGTAGCTTTAGATAGAAAGCACTGAACCTCATGATCCGTTGTAGCAGCTGTTGACAGATCCAAGACATAAAGGTCTTTATATCTTGAAGCAGTCATCAGAACTTGGTCCTCTGGGATCATGTAGTCTTTCTTCAGCACGTAACACTTCTTGTTGTCGAAGATGACTTTAAATCCTTTATCGCAGATTTGGGAAACAGAAAGTAAGTTATTCTGAAGTTGTTGAACGTAGTTCACCTTATCAAACTTAACTTTCTGATTTCCCACTTCTCCCTGAGCTGTGATGTATCCTCCCTTGTTTCCTGCAAAGGAAACATGCCCTCCTTTTATTTGTTTGACGTTTGATAAAAGGGCTATTTCCTGTCATGTGCCTGGATGCTCCGCTGTCTATAATCCACGTGTTAGTCTCAGCGCACTGTATCGAACACCCTGCACATACAAAGTAAATGTATTAGTTTAGGTTAGGAACCCAAGCCTTTACTGTCTTGGGTTTCCCAGAGGCATCACACATCATAAACTCTACCCATTGACCCTTAGAGGGTGAGGGTAGCTCAGGTTCCTTCTTGTCATCAGTATCAGACACGCAGGATGACTTCTCTTTCCATAAGCCAGATTTGTGCAATGCCTGTTTATGATAAACAGTCGTCTGGCTTACAGGTTGGACTTTAGGTTCACTAGATCTTCTAGGTGGAGTTAGAGAACTCCTCTTAGAAGACCTAGGTCTAGAGTCCTGAAGATCAATCTTTCTTCCTAGGTGTCTGATAGAAAGGACAATAGGAAGCAATGTGTCCACATTCTCCACAGTTGTAGCATGATCTGCTATCAACTTTATAAGTAGACTTTCTTTGTGGAGAAGTGCGTGACACTCTAGTAACATCAATCACTTTAGGTTTTGACTCTTGTATGTTTGATGTTTTCTCTGGTTTAACAAAATTAACTGTTTTAACCTGTTTAACATGTTCCACTTTTGGTTAACTGGTTTTGACTTGAAGCATGTGAAAAATTAACGTTGAAGTCCTTTTAGGTTCTGATTTGACTCTGTTTGACCCTGACTTTAAGTTAACTTTTTCAAATTCATTTTCCAGATTAACACAAGGCAATTACCCTTTGCCTTTGAAGTGGCCTCCTTTTGTTTCTGTCCAGATTCAGTAGATGAACATGATGTGTCTGGATCAGTAAAAAGAGGAGTAGTCACCACATGATCCTTGATGGGGGTTGTTGTTTACTGGTCTAGACTTAGTGTTCATCAAGGTCTCAGGTGGTGGTGGAACCACTTTGTAGCCTAATCCCTCCCCGTTATTCCTTTCTCTCACTAAGTGTTGAACTATGTGTGAAGAACTAGTCCAACTGTGCAGTTTCTGTTTTTAATGAATTAACTTCTACTTCTAGAACTGCCTTTTGCTTCTTAGTGTCCTCTAGGGAGTTTAGATAGTACCTAATGTCATTTGCTTGGTAAAGGCAACTACTTCGGTTTCCCTAAGCTGTTTAGTCAATAGGTCTATCTTTTCTTTATAACTATGCTCATTTTGTTTTAGAACTCTATTAGCCTCAGTGCACAGTTGTAAATCTTTTACTAAGTTATCATTGTGATCTAATAACCTAGCAAATTTTTCATCAATGCTATTCCTAAAATATCACAATCAGAACAAGCATGATTATCAAACATTTGGTCAGTTGTACTTACCTGTGTTGGTTCAGAAGAGTTAGCCATCAACGCAGCATCAGACGTCTCTGGTTCTGGTGATTCTGACTTTTCTGTCTCTGACGTGGAAGTCTCCTCCTTTGGCTTGTAACTGACCTCAGCTGCAGTTGTTTCTTCACTATGTGACATTGCTATCTCAACTGCTAGATCACCTTCACTCGCAGAATCATCATCAATATCCTCAACACTGGCAATGTTAGATTCTCCTTGGTGAGACAAACCTAAAACTCCAATCCTGTCCTTCATCATCATGAGCAGTCAAGGCTTTTGGGTCCTTGTTTGATGTAGTAGAACTGGAGGCTTGCTTGTCTTGGCGAGTAAAGGACGAGAACGGGTTCCCATTACCCGTCTTCTTTGGCTTGACACATTCTCTCTTGAAGTGCCCCTTCTCTCCACAGTTGAAGCAGGTCACTTTGCTCTTGTCAAAGCCAAATGTGGTATCCTTAGTAGCTACCAAGTTCTGTCCTGTCTTCTTAACAAACTTCTTCGCCCTTCGGACAGCGCTAGCTAAGGCCCACATTATATCCATCCTCTCAAGCTCCATTTCATCCACCTGCTCGTAGTCCTCATCTGCCAGATGGCAGTTTCCAATCTTCCCAGCAACAAGTCCATCATATGAATGAAC
>CM046035.1:61026760-61228563 GCA_025215565.1 Flaveria ramosissima | reverse complement strand
AAGGTAATATCTGAGGAGAGCCTCTCATCAATGGTTTTATGAACAATAGATGTGATGATGGGTGTGATGAGAGGTAAGGAAGATTTGAATGCAGCAACCATTTGCTCAGAGGGGTCTCTCCTGAGAAATGGTGCCTGAGCCAGAGGCTGGTGGTTTGGTGATTTGAGTGGCTCAGTGTTTAGGGAAGCTTCAACAGAAGCTGCCATCTGTGGGTTTATTGGGGCAGATGGTCTTGATTCCTGAGGCATGATGGGAAGCAGATCTTTCAATCTACAAACCTCAGCCTCAAGAATAGTATTTTGGGCTAAGACTTCAAAGAAAAAGCCCAGGTCATCATCAGTATAAACTGAATCACCTGACCTCCTGAGTGAATCAGGATGAACATGTGCTGAGTGTAAATCAGTGATCACATGTGCCCCTTTGTCTTGGAACTGGGGACTTCCTGTCTCAGGAGCATGTCCTTCATTGACAGTTGCCTCTGGTGAGGGCTTAGAGATGATACAGCTTCATCCTGTTCATGTGCTGAAACAGGGGAAGAGGTAGCCTCACCAGATGTTCTAGTCTCCACATTTACACTAGGAGACTGAACTTGATAATCCCTATGCTGTTGGATATCAACTACATTTTGATCCTCTCCCTCAGCTGTTGAGGTTTTCCCAGTAGTAACAGGTTTCTGGGGAGGGGTAGAGGGAATGTAGCTGAGTCAGCACTTGTGCAATGACTGCAGTTGGGCTTGTAGGGGCGGTATCATGGGAGATGGTGGTGAAAAGGTTTGCACCTGGGGAGAGTGGTGCTCTTCAATGGTAATCTTCTCAAGTGAGATAGATTCCACATGCGGTTTCCCCAATTTTGGTTGCATCGGGATCCTGTTGTGATAGATACCTGAGCGGTTTCAGCTGGTGGAGTCATTGAAACTACAAGGGATTAAGGCTTGTAGTCTCATCCTGCGTTTGTGCTGCAGGGGCTCATCAGGGGACTCAACTCCCTGAGTAGCCTTTTTGCTTTTCTTTGTTTGGGTTTGGAGGGGACTTTAGATTTGGAGGTGGAGGCTGTGGGTTCCTCTGCTTGGGTTTGAGCAGTTTGGCAGCCTCTTTGAGTTGTGGGTTTAGTTGTGCCTGGAGTATACCTCTGGTAAAACCAAAAGCAGGGACTCCAAGGCCACAAGGCCATCAGATTTTAATTGGTTTAAAATGATTGCCATAAGAAACCTTGGATATAATATCAATCTATTTGCCACAGGTTCAATGCCAAATCTTTAAGTTCCAAAAGATAATATCAGAAAATTTAGATTTTGATGCTCAAGGATAGAATATAATACCTGTTGCCATCTTGATGACATTTGATCCCAAGAAGATGTTTTGGGAGCCAGGCAGACATTGATCATGTGAAGATGAGGAGTCTTCAGCATCATGGAAGTGTTTCTTCAGGATGGTAGTAGCCACTTAGGTCACCTTCATAACCATGATTAGCAAAAGAAAGATCAATGGTGCCTTTTGGGTACTTGTGGGATAGGTGACATCATTTAGGTCTAGGGTTTGACGAATGATCTCAGGAGTGATGATCACCCGTTTCTGGTTAACAAAGACTGGAGAGTGATGGTTGCATCATTCTCATCAGTATGAACGGTAACGTTCATCCAGAACTGCACAGGGTATCAGGGTAGATGGTTGGATTGAGGAGAAAGGCTGTGCGGTATTGGGAATCAACCATCAAGTCGATAGCAGCATCAAACTTGTTCCAGAAAAGATTTGGTAAGATGAGCAACAGTTGTGTCGAGGTTTGATTTGCATGGTCGCCATTAATGGAAGATGAACGTTTGGAAAGTGGGTTATGAAAAGGTGAAGTTAGGGTTAGGTATATATAGGTTATGAAACGGCTGAGGGAAACACCTGAAAGTGTTGGTGTAGTCATCAGGTGTTAGAAAACAACTGAAGACATGGTTTTAAATTTCAGATGTTGGTGTAAACAACTGAAGACTTGTGTTTGGTCATCAGTATTTTGTAAAACTACTAAAGACTTGGTTTGGCTTCAGTTGTTTGGAAATTAACAGTAGTTGTCGTCAATTCACAAAGTTCAGCTGTTTCAATAACCTTGACACTTACTCATCAGATCATCTGATTTTCAATGTTTCATTGGTCATCAGTACTTATTTATCACAAAAGACATCAGTAGTTTGAACTACTCAGTATTTTGAACAAATAATATACTTCAGTACTTTTAAGTAATTAAGTCTTCAGTAGTTGAAAAACTACTAAGATAAAATGACTTATCAGCACTTATTTTTACAAAAGTATACTAATGCTCACAGTATTATGAACTAAGAGCATCAGTAGTTGTCAAAATTATTCTAGTTGCAGCATACCAAGCCTGAGTACAAGATTATGAAATGTTGCACTATCCAAAGGCTTAGTAAATATATCTGCAAGCTCATCAGCACTAGGCACAAACTTTGGATCAATCAGACCTTTTCATAGCAATCCCTAATGTAATGATGTCTGATCTCAATATGTTTGGTCCTAGATGCTGGACAGGATTCTTAACAATACAAAGAGCTGAAGAACTATCCATTAATAATGGAGTCTTAGTCTCTGTAATGTCATAATCCAATAACTGATTTTGAAGCCAAAGTACCTGAGATGTACAGCTTGCAGCTGCAATGTACTCTGCTTCAGCTGTTGATGTAGCAACTGATGTTTGTTTCTTACTCTGCCAAGAGACCAAACATTGCCTAGAAATTGGCATCCACCAGAAGTTGATTTTCTGGTTAACTTACACACTGCATAGTCACTATCAGAAAAAGCAACCAATTTACAAGAGTGCCCAGTGGAATACCATAGTCCTAGTGATTTAGTTCCTGCAAATATCTAAAGATCCTCTTGACTGCAATCATATGGGAATCCTTAGGAGCAGCCTGAATCTAGCACAGACACAAGTTGCAAACATAATATCTGGTCTAGAAGCTGTTAGGTACATCAAGGAACCAATCATACATCTGTAAAGAGTTTCATCAACTGCTTTACCTTTTTTATCAGCATCCAGTTGTGTGTTGCTGCACATGGGAGTAGAACAGGATTTACAGTTTTGTAAATCAAACTTGGTTAACAATCTTTTGTGTACTTTGACTGATGAATGAAAGTTCCATCAGTCAGTTGTTTGATTTGTAAACCCAGAAAGAACTGTAATTCTCCCATTGCACTCATTTCAAACTTTTGTTGCATCAATTTTGTGAATGCATCACAACTGGGATCAGATGATGCAAAAATAATATCATCAACATAAATTTGAACAAGGAGCTTATGCATGCCAGCTTTCTTTATGAACAAAGTTTTATCTATGGAGCCTCTAGTGAAATTATTTTGAAGAAGAAAATTAGATAATGTTTCATACCAGGCTCTGGGTGCTTGTTTCAACCCATAAAGAGCCTTATCAAGCTTATACACCCAATCAGGGTGTTTATGATCTTCAAAACCTGGTGGTTGACACACATAAACTTCTTCTTTTATTTTACCATATAAAAATGCACTTTTGACATCCATTTGAAAAACTTTAAGGTTATGAAAAGCAGCATAAGCTAAAAACAAACGAATTGCCTCCAGTCTGGCTACAGGGGCAAAGGTTTCATCATAATCAATACCTTCTTCTTGTAAAAACCCCTGTACAACCAGTCTGGCCTTGTTCTTGACAATTTGGCCTTTTTCATCAGTTTTATTCCTAAACACCCATTTAGTGCCTATTGCACACTTACCTGGGGGTAGAGGAACCAGTTCCCACACTTGTTGTTTTTGAAATTGAAGAAGCTCAAGCTGCATGGCTTCAACCCATCCATTGTCCCTTAAAGCAACATGATAATTCTTTGGCTCTTGCTGACTGATGAAGAGAGCATAGAGCAGAAATTGGACAATTGACTTCTTGTTGAAACACCAGCAGTTATGTCACCAATGATCTGACACATAGGATGATTCTTCAATTCTTGATATGCAATAATATCTGTGCAAGTGTTTGTAGAAGATTCAGCAGCAGCAGATGTTGATGTAGACTCTTGAAACCTAGACTGAGATGGCAGTTCAAATGAAGTAGAGGATTCAGAGATTTCATCAGCATTTGTTGTGGATGGAGCTGCTGAGGCTACAGGAACATCAAGTGTAGTAGAACCAGGCAGATGATCACTACAACTTGCATTTGTATCTTCAGTTGGAGATGATGGAACTTCAGAGACCATAACAGGTGGAGGCTGATATGGAACATATTGTAGTATGTCCAAGTCAAACATCTCAACAGGGTTTTGAGGAATCTTGTCTTTTGGGGATTCATTGAACTTGACATGCAAAGTCTCTTTAGCAATCTGTGTTCTGCAGTTGAACACTCTGTATGCCTTGCAAGTAGATGAATACCCAACAAAATACCCTGCATCCACCTTGGAATCAAACTTCTGAAGGATACTTTTTGTGTTAAGAATATAACAAGGACACCCAAAAGCTCTAAAGAATGAAATCAAAGGAGCCAAATGATGTAAGAGCTCATAAGGAGTCTTCATCAACCTTTGATTCACTAATACTCTATTCTGAACATAGCAAGCTGTATTGACAGCTTCAGCCCAAAAGGTTAGTGGCAAACCAGAGTCAGCCAACATTGTCCTTGCAGCTTCAATCAGGGTCCTGTTCTTTCTCTCCACTACTCCATTTTGCTCTGGAGTTCTTTGAATGCTATATTGTCTTTTGATTCCCTTAGACAAATAGAATTCATCAAGAGTGTGATTCCTAAACTCTGTCCCATTATCACTTCTCACACACTTAACAAGAAGTGAATGCTGCTTCTCCACATGTAACACAAAATAGATGATACTTTAAGCTGCTTCATCCTTGGAGTGCAAGAAGAAAGTCCATACATATCGAGTAATCATCCACAATTACCAGGCAGTACTTTTTCTTTGCCATGCTCATTACTCTCACAGGACCAAAAAGATCCATGTGTAGTAATTGCAAGCATGCAGTGGACTTAGGTTCTTCTATAAAAGGGAATGAAGCTTTGTGTTGCTATCCTTTTAAGCAAGCCGGGCAGGTGTCATCACACTTGAACTCTTTCAATGGCAAGCCTCTCACTAACCCATGATGAATGAGCTGATTCATGTTCTTGAAATTCATATGACCCAGCCTTCTATGCCATAGTTCAGATTCTTGAGGAGAGGCTTTGGAGAACAAACATGGATGGCCTTTTAGATCAATTTTCTTTGATAGATATAAAGCATATACTCTTCCAATCCTGTTGGCTTCAGGAGAGTATACTCATCCAATATTTTGTCAATCTTGTGCAAAACTGTGGAAGACAGAATCCGACAGTTTTGACTTGTGAAAAGAGCAACATGCCCTTTATCACACATTTGACTGACACTTAAAAGATTGTATTTGAGGTTCTCCACATGGTTGACATCATCAAATCTTATCTCCCCATTTGAGACAAAACCCTTCCCAATGATGTAACCCTTGGCATCATTTCCAAAAGAAACAAATCCCTTCTTCCTTTGGGAATAGTCATGAAGAAGAGAGTTGCTCCCTGTCATATGCATGGATCCTCCACTGTCCACATACCAGATGCTTCTTTGGCATGATGAAGAACCCTGCATTTAACATAAACATTAGTTAGCCTTTGAGACCCAAACCTTTTTGGTTTTGGGTCTGTTTTCATCAACAGATGTTAAACTAACAGGTTGTGCATGATTAACAACTTTTGAAGATGTAGATGATGCTGAAAAGGATTCCTTGGATTTTTGCTTGGGTATCCTTTTCAGTGGTTTAGTCACAGAAACATCTAATTGGTTAACTCTCCCCAATAGATGTTGAACCATCATCACAAGTTGTGTCTGATTTGTGACAGAGTTTTCAACTCAGTTGACACATCAGTACTTGTGGATGATTTGTTCTTGTTATTCTCTACACCCTTCTTTTGAAAAGTCACAGACTTAGTCTGAGTTTTCAATATTTCCTGAGGAATATTTTCAGCTGTTGTTTGAAAAACCCCTTCTTTCTTAGTGACATTTTGAGAAAGCTTAGGTTTATCAGAATGAGATGATTGAGGTACAAACTTGGTTTGAAATTCATTTTTCATTTTATGCATTTCCTGCTTAATGATTTTCTTTTTATTGAATTTTAAACCCTTGTTATACCAGCATTCATCAGTTAGATGATTGAACAAACCACATATTTCACATGGTTTTCTTTTCATCTTTTCCTGATCAACTGCTGAAGTTGAGGAAACTACTGAAGATTTGTTCTTCAGTACTTTCTTCCTTTCAGTACTTTTGGGAAGTACTGAAGGATTTTCAACAACTGAAGATTTCTTCTTCAGTGGTTTGCTATCAGTATTTTATAGAATCCTGATAGATTCTTCAGCAGTTGTCAAGGATTGCTTATTTTCTTCTGATTTAAAATGCTCTTCAGGTGTTGTGTTTTGCCCTTCAGTACTTTGAGTACCTTGTGAAACAACACCTGAATTTCTCAGCCTCTTCTTGATCAAGTGTTTCGAAGTAGTGGGATCATCAGTTATTTGATTGACTGAGATACTCACACTATCTTCATCCTCATATTTTGAATTTTCAATAGAGGATGAAACACCTGATGATGTGGTTTGGGAATGACTCTCAACCTCAGATTGTACTTCTAACTTAGGAGTAAAATCTGTGGGAGGTATGGTATGATTATACCCAATCCCAAACTTCATATTAGAAGCAGTTTGCTTACTGAGAAGCATTTCAAACTCCTTGCAGGATGTTACCCATCGTTCACAATCAACTTGGGTAGCTGCAAGTGTTTCCTTGAGATTCTTGTGATTTTCTAGAATGACCTCTACCTTAGCCTTTTCATCAGTAATTTGACATTTAAGCTTATAAATCTCTTCATCCTTCTCTTTTAACACAGACTCAAACTCAGATTTTCTTTTAGAAATTGCCTTTTCTAGGTCAAGATTTTGATTAATTAAAGCTACATTTGCTTTCCTAATAGAAACAAAAGCAGCTATGCATGATTCAGAACATATCTTGGCCTTAGCCTCAGAAGATACCTGTGGTACATGTGATGATGAAGGATTGTCATCAGTAGATTCCATGGCCATTAAAGCAAGATTTCCAAAAGGATTGTCACCACCATGTTGACCAGCACCAGCTAATTGCTCAGAATAACCAGAGACATCATCTAGTAGGCTGCTCCAGTCAACAACCTCAGGGGTGAAAAAGCTCTGATGAGATTGAGGTTGAGATTGCTGATTTGATTGAGAAGGCTGAGGATCAGGTAGAGCATGTGGTTGTTGAGCCATTGGTACTGAAACTTGACCAGACTGAGGCATGTAAAAACATGGATAAGGATATGGCATGGGGCTTTGAGGGACAAAGTATGCAGGAGATGATTGATGTTGTGAATGATGATCAGAACTGGTAGGATGTTGCCCTTTGGATTGTGAATTATTACTTGGAAAAGTCACAAAGGGTGCAGAAGAGTTAGATCCAGATGATCTACACTCTCTAGCAAAATGTCCAAGTCTGTGGCACTTGTGACATCTCAACTTACTCTTGTCAAAACCAACCTTGGTTTTGCCAGAGAGACCAGGAAATTTCCTACCTGTTCTCTTATAAAACTTTTGAGATCTGATATTAATCAATGCCATTTGGCTCAAAATATCCATCTCTTCAAGATCATCATCAGCAATTCCTTTCAAATCATCCATCATAAAACACAAATTATCAACACTCAAGCCTGAGTTTCCTTCGACTCCAACAAAAGCATGATTTCCACTGTTTGAAGAGAAATCAATATGCTCATCATATGAACTTTCAAATGAAGCATATTCAGACTCATGACCAACCAGAGCAGTATTACCTGGTACAAAGTCATCAGTGAGCTTTCCAGATGAAGATAATTTCCTTTTCTGTTCTATCTCTCTCTCAAATGTTAAGAGTTTCCCATGAAGTTGGGTGAGAGATAGAGTATCAAGATTTGCACTGGAGCGTAGGACAATGGTGTAAGTGTCCCATCTCTCAGACATGGATCTGAGGAATCTATTATTCATCTGGCTGTTTGTGTATTCATGTTGAACCATTTTAAGCTCAGAAATTAAACATGAAAACCGCTCAAACTGTTGAGTCAGTGTCTCACCCTTCCTATGAGAGAATGTCTCATATTGCTGGGCAAGGATTTCTCTGTTGTTTGCTAAGACCTCATCAGTTCCTCCAAATTGTTCCTTTAGAGCAACCCAGAGATCATAAGCAGTTTCATGATGCATGAGCCCAGAATAGATTTCATTAGGCAGTGCCATGGCCAGAATTCCATGGGCTTTAGCATCAATCTCAAATAGTTTTAAATCCTCATCAGAATATTGTTCCTTATTTTTAGGAACCATCTCCTTGGTTTCAGGATTACTCACCATAGGCTTGTATGGTCCATGAACCACAGACTTCCAACACCCTGAACTGTTAACAGACAGGTGATGGAGCATTCGGCGTTGCCATATGTTATACTCACTCCTAACAAGCATAGGAGGCTTAGTTGAGGAGCCAGTATTGTGAGGATCATTCATTGAAGTAGTCATTTTCACTAATTCAATTGAATCCAAGGGGATTAAAATCTGTGTAGTTTGAAAACTCAACAACACACTTAGAAAACACAATTAGAATCACAATTAATGAACCGGAAGCACAGAAAATTAATCTCTATAATCAATTCTTGCAAAACTACTAATTCGATCAACCTTTGCTATCAAAAGAACAGTTTCAATGATCAATTGTTAGATCGATCAATGATTAACCTGCTCTGATACCATTTGATAGGATCGGATCAATTAGGTTTGAATTATGCAGCGGAATATCACGAATTGAGATCGAATTCAAGCAAGAAAGGTAATGAATATGCAAGACAATCAATCACAATTATAGAGAGAATATTTCTGTTAAAGGAATGTTTTCATTCACGCGTAATGCTTCGGTTAAGAATACAGCTAGGTCAACATCCCTTATATAGAGGAATGTGACGTCTGCTGATGTCACTTGACAGTGACATCTAACAGAATTTACAAAAACAACTGAAATATGCAAACTACTGAGATGTTCTCAACAGCTGATTACATCTCAGTGAATGCTAAGTACAATTACATGAAACTACTGACTAACAACTACTGAAACAATAAACTACTCAAATATAAAGTTACAAGTACTGAAAAGTAAAACCATCATAACTACTGAAGTTAACTACTTCAGCTGTTGTGACAACTGCTGATCACTCTGGTCTTCAGTCTTTGTCTTCAGCACTTCTTCTTCAGACTTTGTCTTCAGTTCTTTGCTTTCAGACTTTGTCTTCAGACCTTTGTAATCAGCTGATGTCTTCAGCTGATGTGATTATCTTCAGCAGTTGTAATGTCTATGGGACTTAGAGGTTTTTCTGATCAGGCTCATTGGTTCTTTTGGTCCAACATATATATATATATATACATATATGTATATGTATATATATATATATATGTATATATATATATATGTATATGTATATATATATATCTGTATCTGTATATATATGTATATATATATAGATATATCTATACATATATATACATCTATATATACATATATACATATATATATGTATATATATATACATATATATACATATATATATATACATATATATATATATATATATATATATATATATATATATATATATTCACACACACACAAAGAACACAACCCTACTCAAGAAATTTGATTGTATAGAGATACAAAAGTTTTACATTGATAATGGTGGATGATGATAGAGCGGTGGTGGCTAGACAGTAGACACTACTAGAAAATTGGCTATTTTCCCACAAATTTTCTTACAAAATTCTGACAAATGTAATTTCCTATGAAATAGCGACAAATAATCCGACAAACAACCCGTAGTTTTCCCTCAAACTTTCTACAAGTAGCAATGAATCGCTATTTTGTCGCTAACTTATAGAAATTTGCCACATGTACCAGACAAATTTGTGATGTATAGTTTAACTCCATAATTTTTTAATAAATTATGTGATTTAATTAAACAAATAAATATTATAATAATTTATACTTTTGTCGGAAATTCGTTGGAAACCGTTTAGTTCCTTTCTACAAATTTCCGACAAACAATAATTTAATTATTTTTTATAAAATGCATCAAGTAAATTATTAAATAAAAGCTATAATAATTTAAGAGTTGGTCGGAACTTCCTCGTGGAAAATTTCCCAAGGTTTTCTGACAAATTAGTTATAGATTACACCAAGTAATTTAATAAAGAGAAGCACTAACAATTTGGATAGTGTTATACTAAAAATGGTGTTTAATCTAAAGAGTTTAACAATAATTGTGAGCTTCATACGTGTTCTTTTATTGTTTTGAAAAAGAGGGTATTTTGGTCATTGTCAAATATTTCAGCTCATTGTGTCTTATACTTTCATTGTTTCATATATTTTACATCATTTGTTATGTGTGTTTACCGTTTTAGATCATTTTGGGTTATTTTTGTCATTGGTTTTTATATATTATAAACTTTTTATCTACCATAATGTTTTACAATTAGAAATACACAATGACATACTTTCACCAATGTATTTTTCAAAACTCATAATATTAAAGATAAGACAATGTGTTATTTTTGTTATTTATTTTTTATTTGATTATATAAACTTGTTATCTATTATTGTGTTTAATCATTAGAAGTACATAATGATGTTATTTCATTCATTTATTTTTCAGAATTCATAGTGTTCAAGATAACACAAGTACGATCAAAAAACACAATGATACATTGTGTTATTTGGTCATTGTTTTTAATTTAGTAGATTAATTAGTTGTTAATTTATTATTATGTTTTACATATTAGAGTTACATAACAATGTTATTCCATCATTATATTTTTTAAAATTTATTATTTTAGAAAAACATAATAGTATTCAGAAAAACATGATAACTAACAAAAATACACAATGGACTCACTAAATACATAATATCGAGATATAAGCTAAATAACGTAAACTTTTTTAATCTTTTTATATAACACTATTGTACTCGTTTTAAAGATTAAAAAACGATCATTTTTTATTTAACTTTTAAAATAAAATAATATCGTACATAAAAGTTATGAAGATTTTTAAAAAATAGGGGGACTTGCAAAAGGTCATAAAAATGGTTATTTTTAAAATACCCTCTAACAAACTTTCCCCTACAATTTTGATCTCAATCATTAATTAATGAAATGAATGGTTGAGATTACTTTTTATACTTTTTGATTTTAAGATATTTTGTGTTTAAACCCTATCCCTAACAATTTAATTATTTTTCGAAAATTCGTGTGAGAAGTTTCAAATTTTGAGACATGTCTCAGGTTGTTTTATTTTTCAATTTTGTTTTTAATAAATTACACCAACTAAATTAATATATAAATACAAAAATAATTTCATTTTTTGTTAGACGTTCGTTACAATATTGTCTGACAAAATATAATTTAATTGTTTAAATGACGTTTCATAATTTACACCAAGTAATTTAATGCACATTAGAAGGGTGCCCGCGTAATGCGGCGGGACGATATTTTACATCCGACACATGTTTAAAATTTTTGTTATTCTTGTAGTAATTTTACAAAAGTCTATTATATTTTTTCTAAACTAAAATTCAAAACACCAAATAAAAAGGTTTTGCATGACGATTTGTACATTTACGCATAAACTTATTGTACCTTAAAAAATACAGATTGGTTTAGTAAAAAATTTACATAAAAACGTTTAGAAATACACAGGTTACAATTATAGTCTTTAATTAAAAAAACAGAAATCTTAAAACAAATTATGTTTTTTTGGTTTATGGGTATATAATGTAAAATTTTATGTAAATTAAAGTAAGTGTAAAGTTATTATGTAACTAATTGTAAGGGGTAATTTGTAAATAATGTCAAAAATACTATTTTATCCTCAAAAGTGATTGTATCTTATGCATTAAGTAAATTAATTGTTCTTAATTTTATGGTATCTTAAAATACCCCTCTCATATTATTATATAAACTTGTTATCTATTATTGTATTTAATCATTAGAAGTACATAATGATGTTATTTCATCCATTTATTTTTCAAAACTCATGGTGTTCAAGATAACAAAATGACGATAAAAAAACACAATGATACATTATGTTATTTGGTCATTGTTTTTAATTTAGTAGATTAATTAGTTGTTAATTTATTATTATGTTTCCATATTAGAGTTACATAACAATGTTATTCAATCATTATATTTTTTAAAATTTATTATTTTAGGAAAAGATAATAGTATTCAGATGAACATGATAACTAACAAAAATACACAATGAACTGCACTAAATACACAATGATAAGATATAAGCTAAATAACGTAAACTTTTTTAATCTTTTTATATAACACTATAGTACTCGTTTTAAAGATTAAAAACAATTATTGTTTTATTTAACTTTTAAAATAAAATAATATCGTACATAAAAGTTAGAAGATTTTTTAAAAATGGGGGGACTTGCAAAAGGTCAATAAAAATGGTTATTTTTAAAATACCCTCTAACAAACTTCTCCCTACAATTTTAATCTCAATCATTGATTAATGAAATGGATGGTTGAGAATACCAATTTAAACTTTTTAATTTTAGGATATTTTATATTTAAACCATGTCCCTAACAATTTAATTATTTTTCGGAAATTCATGTGAGAAGTTTCAAATTTTTGAGACATGTCTCAGGTTGTTTTATTTATTAATTTTGTTTTTAATAAATTACACCAACTAATTTAATATATAAATACTAAAATAATTTCATTTTTTGTTAGAAGTCTGTTACAATATTATCTGACAAAATATAATTTAATTTTTAAATGACTTTTTATAATTTACACCGAGTAATTTAATACACACTAGAAGGGTGCCCGCGCAATGCGGCGGGACGATATTTTACATCTGACACGTGTTTCTAATTTTTTTATTCTAGTAATTTTATAAAAGTCTATTATATTTTTTCTAAACTAAAATTTAAAACAACAAATAAAAGGGTTTTGCATGACGATTTGTACATTTACGCATAAACTTATTGTACCTCATAAAATACAGATTGGTTTAGTAAAAAAATTTACATAAAAACGTTTGGAAATACACAGGTTACAATTATAGTCTTTAATTAAAAAAAACAAAAATCTTAAACAAATTAATTTTTTTTAGTTTATGGGTAAATAATGTAAAATTTTATGTAAATTAAAGTAAGTGTAATGTTATTATGTAACTAATTGTAAGGGGTAATTTATAAATAATATCAAAAATACTATTTTACTCTCAAAAGTGATTGTATCTTATGCATTAAGTAAATTAATTGTTTTTAATTTTATTGGTATCTTAAATACCCCTCTCATATATGCTTTATATATAGTATATATATACTATAGTAACTACTGTACATGTTAGACATTCTTCGAATTTTTATTAAATTTCCTACAAATGATGTTTTCTTTGTTTAGTTTAAGTTTTAATAACTTATTCTATAGATTTTAATTATAATAATAAATTACAATGTGTGTATTTATGTACGTAAATATGTACTAGTGTGTGTCTTTATGTGTTACGGTTTATATTTACCAGTGATAGTCGATCACGATTAATATTGGTAAAAAATGCTTAATGATTGTCAATCATGATGAATCAGTGATGATCAACTGGGGCAACTTGGGTAAATCATGGGCTATTATGACTTATAATGACTAGTTTTCTCATTACTGTCCGTTAAAACACTACGATGGTTATAATGCACAAACCCACATATAATGCATAAATACATATAGTGTGTATTTTATGTATGTGTTATGGCTAATATTGGTCAATGATAATCGATTAGGGATAGTATTGGTGAAAATTGTTTAATGATGGTTAGTTACAATGAATAAGGGGTTATTATGCTTAGCTAAGGCTAAGTAGTGACAATTGACCTAATTAAGGTATGTGATAGTCACCTATGATCAATTAACGGGCAACCAATATTATTATTGGTCAAAGATTGTTGATTAGAGTTAATATTGGTTAATGATCACCGATCAGTGTCAATATTGGTGGCGGCGACGGATGATCGTGGCGGCAAATGATAGTGGTGGAGGATGGTGGATGGTGGTAGTGCTCTTTTTTTCTGGAGAGAGAGAGTAGAGGGAGAAAGAAAGGTGTGGAGTAGGGTGAGTTTTAATAATTTATTGTTTTTTCATATTCTATTTTTTATTAATAAGGGTAAAAAATACCAATTTACCCTCGTGTGCAAGGCATATAATTTGCTCCGTTAGAGAAAATTAATGTAAACTATTACAAAATTTAATCATAAATAACGTTTACTGTAATTTGCTTAGTTCAATTGCAAATTTTGAAATTTGTTATAAAAGCTAAATAACGAAAAATGCAATTTACTCTATAATGCATTTGACTTTTATAAGTTATTGTCCCACATCCCCAATCATTTGATCAATCTCAAACAATAATTTACAAAAGTGAAAATGTCAATTAGTAAGCCCAAGAGTAATCACATGAGCCCAACTACCAATTAAATGAGCCCAACAGCGAAAGGAGTAGTTCAACTTTCAAGTGAGCCCAACAACATTATTATAAACACACTTAATATAATTAAAACCAAATAACATCTAGAATTAAATCAAGTCTCCACTCGAGCAACCCCTTACTCGTTTAATCGGTAATGTTATTTTTCTGATGAACAATATAATCTAATACAATGCTTTGATAACACTAAAATAACCAACATTATGAACCAGTGTTTTGAAACCCAGGGCTGAACTAGTCGGTCGAACGGGAATTCAATAAAGGTAACGGTTCACTAGACACTCTCAAAGATGGATGAACATATCTTCAGCTATTATTATGAGTATTTTCAGCTAGTTTTGCTATATTAGCATTTATATGTAGGCCTTTTGCTTTTAACAACTAAGCATTTGGTTGTAGATCATCGTAATTACATTTTTAAAACGAGTTAAATGCATTTTACGTCCCTGAGGTTTCATAGAAATTGTCATTTGAATCCAAAAGTTTAAAATGTTACCATTTGCATCCAAAGGTTTCACTAAAATTGTCATTTGAATCCATTTGACTACACCTAATTAACACGGTTAACTTTTTCCGTTAAGTTTTCAACATGAGAGTTATTTTAATTAAAAAAATTACTAAATAAAAAACCAACTCATGTTAGGATTTTTATATGTTTAGCCTTTTTTGATAATTGTAGTTATGATTTGGCTCTATAATCGTATTTTATTATTGTCTTGTTAATGTATTTTGGTTTAGTAATCGTGTTACTTTTGTCCGTTTTATTAATTAAATATAGATTTCTTTGGTTTAAAGCTTAATTATGATTACGATGATTGATGTTGTCACAACCCAACCTTGACGGCGGAATCGTCGAGATGTGAGGGTTAAGATTGTTCACAGCCACATAACGCTATCTTTAAATGAAAATATTATTATTATAAGTTTCAAAGGCAAATACAACCATAAGTCTTAACATGAAATATGTCAAACATAAAACAAAAATAATCCAAAGCTCTTTATTCATTATTCTAGGTCCAAATCCTAGATTTAAGCAAACTTCAAAAGATAACTTCAAACTTGGGCATTTCCTGAAACATGTTAAAAATAAAAGGGTCAACTATGAAGTTAGTGAGTTTCCAAGGGTTTAATATACATGATATATCAAAATTTACAAGTAGCAATTCATGGTCAAAGGTTATGAGTTATACAAGTTTATAGAACACATAAAGCAACAATCAAACCTCGACTGATTACAAGTTTACAAGTTTATACGATTGGCTAAGTGTACTTGGTTCCCATGATGAACAAGTCATACGTCATCAGGAGCCAGCAATACATCGGCTTTAGCACCAAATAGGCTTGTCAGGACCATAGATCTATGATGTCGCCAGGCTAGCAATAGTTAATAATTGTCAACATATAATGTATCTCATATAAATCTCACAATAACACAAATAACCATGACAAAAATAAGTATGAATTGCAAGTGCTTTACAAGTATCAAATGGTTACAAGTGTAAGTTGATAAGGTAACATGTTTCACTCCAAATGGTTTGAAATAAAATAAAAAGGGGCAAGTAAACTCACATTGCAAATAAGTATAAGAATGATGATTATTAAGAAATATTAATAAACGTTTCAACGCAATCCTTCACAAGGTACCTAAGAATATATAAATTTACAAGATTTAAGTTTAATAATAAGTTTAACGAATTGACGAGGACTAGGGTTCAATTTGGTATTTAGGGCTTGTCAAATAATTATGTTTAACAAAATGGAACATGTTATATTTATTAAAATCAAAGAAATTTGTTACATTTTATATAAAGTTTTATATAAAAATATAACATTTATAATAATCTTGTATATATATAAAGATTAAATAAAGTCTAATAAACACAATTTAAACAATAATTTAAAGGCAACATTTGAAATAATCATATTTGTGGAACAAAGTATTATTTAAAGTATAGTTTTTATAAAAATAAACTATTTATTAAATTTTTAGAATATTTGATAAAAGTATAAAAGTATTTCTTTTTAAGAAATTAATTTACAGAAAATAATTAAAAGTATTTTAAAATAATCAACTTTTATAAAATGGCTTTTTATAATTTTTAAGAAAATTTAGAATTAGTGTTGAAGGCCAAAAAGCCTTAAAAATAAAACATGAGGTTCCCCGGATTCGAACCGGGGACCTCCTGTTAAGGAGTGTTGAGTGTTACCGGTGAACCAGGGCCTTGGCCGTGGTTTATGTTGGTTCCGAATTGTTATACACTCATTTAAAGAAACTTCCCCTAATCGTAAGAACCCTAGAATCGATTAGTGCCAAATTGAAGTTTAATTCGACTCGATTAACATCAATAATCATGGGGCTTTTATTCCCCATGATTAATCGAGTATTAAGCCTAATATAATTGCAGGACCGTTTAAGGGCTTAAACACAATTACAACACAACAACACAATGAGGAGAATAACTAAGCTCTAATCAAACAGTGAACTGGATAACCAAAGTGATACAAAGAACACAAGTAAAGCAAGAGACAGAACAAGAGAGTATGGTTTCAAGGAGGCAGTATATTGCTTTCTCAAGTTCTTTTACAAGTGTTACAAAGCATAAAGAAAAGATACAAGAACTTGAAATACTTATACTACAACCTACAGCCGGCCATACTTTGAAGGCCAGCTGGATACAATTGACTAGACACTAACAAAATCAATTGTAGGATCAAAAGGCATATCTGCCTTTTGACCTTGTGACTATGACATGCCATAGCTCACATCCTTTTACAATACAAAAAGGATAAAGTACATAAAGTGGAAAGTTGAATACTCAAGACCTCAATGTACAGTTACCAAAAGCAAGGCCCTTTTCACCAACTCATGTAAGTTGGTGACTTTACAGAGATGCAGCGGAAAAGGTGCTTTATGGAACAGTACATCAGATAAAGCATGTGTACTAAAAGTCTTCGGAAGAAATCTGTCTTCATAGGATGAGGCTTCGGAAGACTTTGTCTCTGAAGCTTCGGAAGACTTCATGTTTGGCTTCGGAAGATATTGGTCTTGGCTTCGGAAGATTTTACACTTAGAGTATTTTCTAATGCTTTGTGTAAAACTTCCGAAGCATTCTTCACTTCAGTACTTAGTGCATGTTGCTGAGACACTTAAGCTGTTTTGGGTTGCATCAGACTTCAGGAATCCTTACAAACTCCCCCTAGGCTGATGCTACCAAAACACTTGGAAGATCTTCAAATGTTGGTAGTCTTCAGTACAATCAGGACCATTCCTTTCTTCATGAGATGGTCAGGATCATCAAGACTTTCATAATATCTTCTCATCTCAAAGAGATCATGCAGAGGTAAGTTGATTATGTCTTGCCATGAGTAGACATTCTCAACACCTTGATCTCTGATAACAGTCCATCTCTCTGGATTGGTAGAGTATGTCCAGGACAAGATGGGTGTCTCACTAGTTAGAGGAGCCACTTGAATAGGAGTTGATTGGGCTGCCTCATCATGCACTTCCTCAGGTTGATCTGATTCAGCCTGAGGTGCAGAGGTAGATGACTTTGGCTTCTTCTTCTTTGTCTTTGGTTTAGAAGCCATCCTCTTCTTCCTCTTGGTTGTCTTTAACTGAGAAGACTGGTCTGCAGCACCATGTTGATCATCAGTGTCTTTCTCAGTTGGGTGTTCCTCCCTCACAGGTTCAGAAGGAGAGGGAGTTTGACCCTGCCTAGGATCAGAAGATGAAGCTTGCTGGGGCTCAGCTGGAGGTGCTGGTTGAGGTGTCTCTGGTTGTTCAAACTTGACCTCCACTTCAGGTGGGACTTGACTTGGAAGAGAGTGCAAGTCAATAAGTTCTCCACTCTTAATCTTCTGCTTGATCACCCTAATATGCTCATCCATAGTGGATAGAGACATGGGGCCAAGTCTCCTTCCGGAGAATCCATACAGCTTCAAGAAGCTCACCATTCTTTGTCTGTCAGCAGACTTCTTTGCATTCTTTTGAATGGTGGCCCTTGACTTTGCAGCTTCTTCCCTTAGTTTCCTTTTGGTTGTCTTTCTTTCCTTGACTAACTCAAGTTCAAGTTGCTTTAGATACTCGAACTCAATGAAGTCATAGGACAAAGGGAGAAGTGCATCTGCCTGATAGAAGCCTGTGGCACTCAGGTAGTTGATCATTTGATCCTATCTTCCTCTTTATCTACCTGAGGTTCTTGTGGAGCCACATCTTCCTGTGCAGGACTTTCTTGAACTGGTGAGAGAGTAGGAGCATGCTTGTAAAGTCTTTTCTGTCTCTTCTCCTCTTTGAGTTGGAGAAGTATCATTGCATCCTCTTTCTCCTTCAACTCTCTTGACACTTCTCTGTCAGCCAGTTCATTTAGTTCTTCTAAGGGGAGGGAGATGATCTCATCAATGTCATAGTTCCTGGTCTGTAAGTAAGTAATCCTGACTGCCCTTAACTCATCATCCTGAGTATTTGGTCTGGGGGCAGCCCTGATTGCAGCTTGCATGAAGCTAGATGACCCAGTGGAACTTTCTCCCCTTAGTCTCCTTTTCCTCTCTCTCTCTTCCTCCTCAATTTCCTCAGGAGTCATTATCCTTTTCCTTTGTCACCAACAGACCTTTGTGACTCAGGGTGGATTGAAGCTTGGCCTTCATTGCTTGGAGTAGCTTCCATGCTCTGGCCAGAGAGAGGCTGAGAAACACCTTCACCAGCAGGTGTCTCAGATGGAGTTTGGACCTCAGCAGCAGTTGTTGATGATGAGACAGGGGTCTCAGGTTCTGTCACTGGGCCTTCAGTCAAGGTTTCCCCTATGAAACTAATCTTAGGGTCCACCTCAACATCCAGTTGACCGATGACATTGCCTGATTCCCTAAGTCTCCTTCTTAGAGAGAACTCTGCCAGGATCCTGTCTTGGATTCTTTGAGCCAGCCTGTCAGCTTGTCTTGAATTGCTTGGATTGACAAGTGGCAGGTTGACTAAATCCAGTCTTTCATAAAAGCTCAGGCTTTGGAATTGAAAAACTTCTTGTTGGCCTTGAACTCTTTGAAGTATGAGGGCTCTTCTGTCATCATCATACCTCCACCTTATGATTTGATTGCTAGTTCCCAGTGGTGGAGATGAGACAGCCCTTGGTATGCCTTCCTCAAAGAGACTCCTGATGAGAGAGTCTATAGAGTCCACATTAATGTGAACTTGAGGAAGTTGCTGAGAATGCACAACAGCAAGTGAGGATGGTGAGTCCTCTATGTCCATTCTCTCTGAAGAACTCCCAGGTTCTGTGGTTGTAACAACTTTCTCCCCCTTTTTGGTAGCATCACCCACTTGCATAGGTGAGCTGGAGGATAAGTCAATCACTTCCACAGGTTCTTGTGTTCCTGGTTGAGCTCTCCTTAAAGGTCTCCCAGCTAGTTTTTCCTGCAGATATGAAATCTGGAGTTGCTGATCATTGACCCTGTTTTGTAAGGTAGTCACCTGAGATTCCAAGTGACTAACCTTAGAGACTAAATAGGTGCATGTTTTTGACAGTTTTTGCACCTTTAGTCTCAAATTCCCCTCATCTTCATCAGAAGATTCATTGGGGGATGAGATGATTGGACCAAAGTCCTCTCTCTCACCACCAGCTTGAGTTTCTTGGCTGCTGGTTTTCCTCTGCTCACTGGCAGCCTCAGTTGAGATGCCAATGGGCTGAGTTGCCATGGTTGAGGTCTTAATGATGTAATCACTTTCAAAAGTGAGAGCCTCTTCCATATGGACATCCTGAACAGGTTCAGAAGTGTCCACCTCAGTAACAGGTGACTGATGGGGGATAGACTGAGGAGAGTCAGAGGTACTCATCTCTCTTTGAGTAGGGGAGGAGAAGAGAGACTCATGGTACTCACTGAATCCTAAGTCTTCATCAGTGTAAAAGGATAGGTTGGGAATTGGTTGGTTGAGATCCAAAGGCTGGGGATGGTAGCTGTCCCCTGAAGGTTGTCCACTTGAGTGTTGAGACTCAGAGTGAAGGCTTAAGGTTGTTGGGCTATTGAGCTCATCAGGGTGAGCTTGAGGAACCTCAGCCCTGATAGGTGAAGTAATGGGAGTGGTTTGCTCCTCAGGAGAAGTGGGAGCTCTAGTGTCCACTTCTTCCTGTAAGGTTGAGTATTTGGGGGCCTGCACAGACTCAATAGTCTGAGCAGGGGTTCGTTTGGATTTTCTTTGGTAGGTGAGGGTGATTTCTGGTCTTTTTAATGGTAGGGACAAAAGAGGTGTGGGTTCAACACTAGCTTGTGTTGCTAGGTTGTCACCTTGAGCAATGAGCTCTAACATTTTTGGGACTAGGGCTGTTTCTACCCCAGAGAAGCCTACAGTTGGCTTCTTCATTATTTTAAAGATGCCGGGCTTCATCTGTCCCAATTTAAGAATATTACCTGTTTCCCTCAACTGTGAGCCCAGTTCACAGTTGAGAATGTGTTGAACATATCTAGGAAACATGTAATACTCTAAGGAGTCTAAGTTTGCAAGTAAATTAGTATAAACAAATTGTGAATACCTGAACTTGACCCCTGAACCATTCCATGAACTATGAAGGAGAGATCCTCAGGAATCTGGTCCCATCCACCATGCTTGTTTGACAAGCTGTGGATAACCACATGGAGCAGGAATTTCCATTGGGATGAGACCTTCCCTTTCCTAAAGGTCTTTACAGAGAAATCTCCCTCATAGCCCATCTGCTCAAAAGAATGATTAACAGCTTCTTTTGGGAAGGACACCTCACCTTCTTCATCATCCAGCTGTAGATGTTGGTTAATGATGGCCGGAGTGATGAAGACTGTCCTCCCTTGCACTGTGGCAGACAGTGCCTTCTCCCCATCCATAATGACCTCTTGGCAGGTCTTCCAGAATTCAAGCAACTGATCCTCATATAGAGGAGGATCAATGGTCAGGGAGGTGAAGTAGTTTGACAGAGTCAAGAATTGGCAAATCTCTGAGAAACTTGCATCTTTCTCAGAGCTTAACAGAGCAACTTGATTATGTTGCCTGTGTAGTTGCATGGAGAAATCAGGGTTGTTTCTGCGGTTAAGGTTGGCCATTTCAGAAGCTTAAGGGTGAAGAAAGGTAGAAAGCAAAGGCGGTTTAGAGAATTAGGTTAGAGAAACAGTAGAATTGAGGAAGATAGTGGGAAAGAGGGGGAACCGTTGGGTATTTATATGAAAAGGGATTTGAACCAAAGTTAATGAAAGAGGATAAACTTTGAAATCCGAAAGTCGGTCCCACCTCTGAAAAGGTAGTTTACTTTTGCTCAAAAAGTAGTTTTCTTGGAATTCGAAAAGCTTCCGAAGTTTATTTGTCTTCGGAAGTTTTGATTTAAAAAGCTTCCGAAGCTAAAATGGCTTCGGAAGATTTTCCTGAGAGTCTTGATAATTTATGCTTCGGAAGAGAAATAAACCCTTGAATGCTTTGTATGAAAATAAACAAAGCTTCCGAAGGTTAATTTTGCTTCGGAAGGAAAAGGTTCTTGAAAATAGATAAGTGTCTGAGATAAGAATTTTAAGCTTCGGAAGATGAATTTACTTCTTCCGAAGGTAAAATCTCTTAGACAGTTATTTATTTTAAAGACATGTTTTTCTTCCGAAGATAAAATCTTTATCTTCCGAAGTATCAGAAATTTTCAAGAATCTAAGGAAAGTCTTCAAAAAGAATTTTACATCCAAAGAAAACATGAGCTTATGAAAGTGATGAACTAGACAACTTAGGACACACATATTTTAAGAAGAAATAATTAGAATTAGTTTTAATAAAAAGTCTACTCAAAGTTAATCATCCCAATAGCTGATATCAGATACTTAAATCTCTGTTCATCAAAAGCTTTGGTGAACAGATCAGCATATTGTTCATCTGTATGAACTTTGACTAGTTTAATTAATCCTTTTTCATAGTTATCCTTATTAAATGATACCTGATGTTGATGTGTTTGGTCCTTGAGTGCTGCACAGGGTTCTCAGTGATAGAGATAGCACTATTGTTGTCTATGTGGATAGGAGTCTCTTTGAAGTTAAATCCATAGTCCAGCATCTGATTTTGAATCCAAAGCACTTGAGCACAGCAGCTTGCAGCAGCAATGTATTCAGCCTCAGCAGTTGATGCAGACACACAGGATTGTTTCTTGCATTGCCATGAGACCACCCTTCCACCAAGGAATTGACATCCCCCAGATGTAGACTTTGCAGTCATATTGCAACCACCATAATCACTATCTGTATAGGCATACAGATTGAAATTTGGATTCTTTGGATACCATAGACCAAGTGTTGAAGCACCTTTGAGGTATCTTAAAATCCTTTTCACAGTGATTAAGTGAGACATCTTAGGGTTGGCTTGATATCTTGCACAAATACATGTAGCAAACATGATATCAGGCCTGCTAGCTGTAAGATACATAAGAGACCCAATCATAGCCCTGTATAAGTGCTCATCTACACACTCCCCCTCAAGATCTGGACCAAGGGAGTGGTTTCTGGCTATGGGTGTCTTAGCAATCTTACAATCAGTCATATTGAACCTCTTGAGTATGTCTTGAACATACTTTGACTGACTTATGAAGATGCCATCTTCAACCTGCTTCACTTGAATTCCCAGAAAGAAGTTGAGTTCTCCCATTGAACTCATCTCAAATCTGTCTTTCATCAGCTTCTCAAAGTCTTTGCAGAGCTTTGGATTAGTTGAACCAAAGATGATGTCATCAACATATACTTGAACCAGCAATAAGTCATTTCCCTGTCCTTTGATGAAGAGGTTCCATCTATAGTACCTCTTCTGTATCCATGCTTGCAGAGATACTTAGATAGTGTCTCATACCACTTCCTGGGTGCCTGATGCAGCCCATAAAGAGCTTTGTCAAGCTTGCAGACATAATCAGGATGATCAGGGTCTACAAAACCAGGTGGCTGTTTGACATAAACCTCCTCATCAATCACTCCATATAAGAAAGCACACTTTACATCAAGTTGGTAGACCTTGAAGTTCTTGGATGCAGCAAATGCCAGGAATATCCTAACAGCTTCTAGTCTTGCTACAGGAGCAAAGACATCAGTGTAGTCAATCCCTTCTTCTTGTGTGTATCCTTGAACAACTAGTCTTGCCTTGTTCTTGATGATGATTCCCTATCATCCTTCTTGTTTCTAAAAACCCATTTGGTTCCAATGGTAGTCTTCCCATGAGGAAGAGGACAAAGGTTCCAAACTTTCTGCCTTTTGAATTGAAGCAGCTCTTGTTGCATAGCTTCAACCCAACTTCCATCCTTTAGAGCTTCATCAACTTTCTTGGGCTCTATCTGAGATAAGAAACAAGAGTGAAGACAAACATTTGCTTCATGGGTTTGTCCTCTTGTTCTTACCCCTGTGACAACATCTCCAATGATGTTTGTGGTGGGGTGAGACTTGTGGATCCTTAGCTGAGGGATCACAGCAAGTTGTTGAGAAAGATCTAAATTTGAGAAATTTAAATCTGGTCTTGAAGATTCACCCTCCACATTATCACACTTATCAAGATTAACTTGATCCAATGAGTGTGAGACATCATTGATGTTGTCATCTATGGTGTGGTTATTAGCATCAAGGAATTCCTGATCACTATCACCATCACCATTGTTGTCTTCTACAAGTGAGGTATCTTTATCTGGTTGAGAGGCCTCTGAGCTGGAATTTGAAGGCATGCCAGATGTATCAGCTGAATTTGTCATTGTTGTGCTGATAGAAACCTCATTTGCTGAAGTAGTTCCAACTGGAGCTGAAGATGTATGAGTTGAAGGTCTTCCTAGCTCAAATCTTGGATCAGGATCACCTGTATTTAGATTTTCTGCAGATCCTGAAACATGCTCACAAGATTTGTTAAAACAGTTGGTAACTAAATCAAGATCAAACAGCCAATCCGGACCAGAACCAGCCACACAAGGAGTGTGCTCATTGAAAGTCACATTGGCTGACTCCTCAACAATTCTAGTTCTGAGATTGTATACTCTATAAGCTTTAGCTTGAGAAGAGTATCCAATGAAATGTCCATCATCTGATTTCTCAGCAAACTTGGCAATTTGATCTTTGGTATTCAAGATGGTGCAGGGACATCCAAATGACCTGAGAAAACCAATGAAAGGTTTCCTCTTGTGCCAAAGTTCATAAGGAGTCTTACCATGTGTCTTAACTACTAAAACTCTGTTTTGCACATAGCAAGCAGTATTGACTGCCTCTGCCCAGAAGGTGATAGGCAGTTTAGAGTCAGACAACATAGTTCTTGCAGCTTCAATAAGTGTCCTGTTTCTCCTTTCAGCAACTCCATTTTGCTGAGGAGTCCTGGGAGCACTATATTGTCTTGTAATACCTTTTTCATCACAAAATGCATCAAGGATTTGGTTCTTGAATTCAGTTCCTTGATCACATCTTATGGTTTTGACCTTGTGATCACATTGATTCTCAACTTTTAAGATGAAATTCTTCAGAATCTCAGGGGTTTCATCCTTAGTTCTAAGGAAGAAGACCCAAGTGAATCTTGTAAAATCATCTGTGATCACCAGACAGTAAGAGGTCCTTCCTAAACTCATTACACTGGTGGGGCCAAAGAGATCCATATGTAACAAGTGTAGGGGAGTAGTGATGGAGTTCTTTTCCTTAGGCTTGTGAGATACTTTGTGTTGCTTCCCTTTCAGGCATGCCACACAATGATCATCACTAGTAAACTCTTTCTTTGGCATTCCAGTTACCAGATCATGTTTAATTAATTTATTCATGTTCTTAAAGTTTACATGGCACATTCTTTTATGCCATAGGAAAGACTCATCACTATTTGCTTTAGATAGAAAGCATGAAACTTCTCCTGAGGGAGATGTTTCTTGCAAATCCATCTTGTACATGTTCCCTTTCCTGGGGGCTCTGAGCAGGATATGCTCATGAGGAATGACCACACCAGGTTTGAGAACAATGCACTCATGCTCAGTAAAGAGCATGTTATGACTCTGATCACAAAATTGGGATACACTCAGAAGATTGTACCCAAGCTCCTTAACAAAGTTTACCTTCTCAATGCTGAGCTTACCATTTGTGACCTTGCCCCTTCCAGAAATGTAACCACCTTCATCTCCTCCAAAAGCAACTGGTCCTCCATCAATTCTCTCAAAATTATGGAGTAGAGACCTATTGCCTGTCATGTGCCTGGAACAGCCACTGTCAATTATCCAGACATTCCTGTTGGTCTTGAGCTGTTCCTGCACAGAGAAGATGATTAGTTACATTTGGAAACCCAAGCCTTACTTGTCTTGGGCTCATTAACAGTAATAGAAGGTAATGCAACAGTAATAGATCCTATGGTTGTACTATGGGGATCTTCAGCTGTTGTTGATGGAGAAACCTCAGTCATTTGGTCTTTCTTAGACTTCCACACCACCTTTGGAGTCTTGGACTTGACCTTCAAAACCTTAGAAGCTTTTAGAACTTCATAAGTTTTGATGACTGATCCTTCGGAAGAGTCTACAGTCACTGCAGCAGACTTTAGTGCTTCGGAAGAATTCCTTTCTTCCGAGACCAACTTTGCTTCCGAAGGTAATTTTCCACTTACCTCCTTCTTTGATTTGGAGCTTCCGAAGGAAACAGACTTTCCTTCCGAAGCTTGAGACTTCTTGAGACTCTTTGAAGTCTTTGTTTTAGTCATGTGGACAGTACTTTTAGGATTGTATGGGCAATCCTTAGCAATGTGAGAAGTACTTTCACACATAACACATAACATTTTCTTCTTCAAAGAAGTCTCCTTTGAGAGCAAGACTGACTTTGGTCACATCCCTTCTCCATCTTCATCTTGGTAGATGCTGAGACAGTTCCTTTGGGCTGTGAACTGTTCTTGGAGTTTGATGGTCCAGGCTGTGCAGCAGTGGTACACAGCAGCTCAGTCTTCTCTTGGCACTGAGATGATTTGAACAAGAACCATGACTCTTAGCTGAGGAGTCTTGGTTGATGTCTTCAGTCCTTACTACTTTGAAACCTGCAGAGATAAAAACTTGTTTCTGCTTAGCATCAAAAGTAGCCTTGATTTCTTGAGCCTTCTTTGCCTTTCTTTTGCTCTTTCTGATCAAGTTCTTTCTTTTGGACTTGGTCATCACAGTTGATTTCTTCTCCTCAGAAGGATAGTGGCCCTTGGAAGAATCCTCTTCTTCACTCTTCTCAGAGGAATTCTTCACTATCACTTCTTCATCATCCTCACTTACAGGATCTATGAGAGGAAGCTCATCTTCACAAGTTCCACACCTAGGAGATCTTACAGACAAGATTGTGTGTGGAGGAGCTATCTCATTTGATCCTAGTCCCTGTCTGTTTTGATAACAAACCTTGTTGTGCAGGGATGAGGATATCATGTTCTTGAAGGTCTCTTCTTCAAGAACACTCTTCTCTGCCTTGGCTTTGCTGATCACAAGCTCAGCCTGGCACTCAGTTAACTTAGTGATGAGATCTTGGATCTGAGTTCTGAAATCTGTATGTTCATGTTTTAGTACTGAAATGGTTTTCTCCAAGTCTTCTATCTTTAACTTGTAATCATTTTCAGACTTTCTAAAATCAGATTTTAATATGTTTAATGACTCAAGATCAGATCTCATCTCTAGGTTATAGGACCTGTATCTATTTACTTTAGCAATGCATTCAGGGGAGCAAAGATGTTCCAATACCTTGGCTTCATCATGGTCAGCCATCAGTGCTTGGTTTGGAGAAGCATCCTCCACCTGAAAACTCCAGTCAAAGCCTCCTTCTTCAACAGCAACAGCAGCATGTTGCTTTGTCTTCTCAGCTGAGGAGCTTTGTCAGTAAAGTTTGGTCTGGGTTGTGTTTGGCCCCCATTTGCTTTAGGTGCCTTACACTCCCTGGCAAAGTGACCCATAAGGTTACAGTTGTAACACTTAACTTTGCTTTTATCCAGCCCAAACTTACTGCTGGTAGCATTGCTTGGAAATCTTCTTCCTGTCCTCTTGTAGAACTTCTTGGCTCTGTGAGTGAGGAGAGCCATCTGCTGAACTATCTCCATGTATTCCAGGTCATCTGGATGGATACAGTCCAGGTCTTCAAGAGTGAAGAGATAATTCCCACAGCTTTCATCTGCAGACACAAAGGCTTGAGAAGAACTTGTCTCTTGGAATGGGCTTCCTTGAGTAAAGTTCTCCCTTGGTGTCTCCGGGAAGGTGATGAAAGGACCCTTTTGTGAGTTGTCAGGGTAGCATAAGAGATGATGCTGAGGTTCTATGCTGTCCCTTTCAACCACATGAAGGGCTGAACCCATTTGATTGTTGGAGTTGCCAGATGAACCTTGCATGTTCATCTCCATCTGGTATCCACTGAGAATCCCATACAACTCTGTAAGAGTAAGAGTCTTAAGGTTCTCAGTCCTCTTGATCACCACACAATAGTGTGTCCATTGCCTAGGAAGTGAGGACATGAACTTCCTTACAATGTCCCTGTTCTCAAGAGGAACTCCTCCATCCACTAGGGTATCCACAATCTCAACATACCTGAAGTATTGTTGAGTCATGGTCTCACCTGCTTTGAAGGTGAAATTTTCAAACTGCTGCTTCAGAAGATCTTTCTTGTTCTCCTTGGCTTCAGAGGAGCCTTCATACATCAGCTTCAGTGCATCCCACAGCTGTTTGGCTGTCTTGCACTTCTTGAAGCCTCTGTATACAGAGTTTGGGAGAGCAGTCTGAAGAGCAGTCATGGCCTTCCTGTCAATCTCTACTCTTTTTCTATCTTCATCTGAGTAGTTGGCCACATCTTTAGGAATCATACCAGCACCAGTAGCAGAGGGGGTGCTGGGTATGAAAGGTCCATTCTCAACAGATTCCCACATTCTTGAATCAAGAGACCTGATGAAGCCTTCCATCCTCATGCACCAGGTGTCAAAATCATCAAGAGTGATCAGTGGGGATTTGTTCATGGTTCCAGTCTCCATATCAGTCTTAGAGATGGCAGCCATTTGAAGAGTTTAGCTTTTGTGTGTGTGAGGGATCTTAAGATGGTTAGATCTTATATCAAGAGCCTGGAATGCTCTGATACCAATTGCAGGACCGTTTAAGGGCTTAAACACAATTACAACACAACAACACAATGAGGAGAATAACTAAGCTCTAATCAAACAGTGAACTGGGTAACCAAAGTGATACAAAGAACACAAGTAAAGCAAGAGACAGAACAAGAGAGTATGGGTTTCAAGGAGGCAGTATATTGCTTTCTCAAGTTCTTTTACAAGTGTTACAAAGCATAAAGAAAAGATACAAGAACTTGAAATACTTATACTACAACCTACAGCCGGCCATACTTTGAAGCCAGCTGGATACAATTGACTAGACACTAACAAAATCAATTGTAGGATCAAAAGGCATATCTGCCTTTTGACCTTGTGACTATGACATGCCATAGCTCACATCCTTTACAATACAAAAAGGATAAAGTACATAAAGTGGAAAGTTGAATACTCAAGACCTCAATGTACAGTTACCAAAAGCAAGGCCCTTTTCACCAACTCATGTAAGTTGGTGACTTTACAGAGATGCAGCGGAAAAGGTGCTTTATGGAACAGTACATCAGATAAAGCATGTGTACTAAAAGTCTTCGGAAGAAATCTGTCTTCATAGGATGAGGCTTCGGAAGACTTTGTCTCTGAAGCTTCGGAAGACTTCATGTTTGGCTTCGGAAGATATTGGTCTTGGCTTCGGAAGATTTTACACTTAGAGTATTTTCTAATGCTTTGTGTAAAACTTCCGAAGCATTCTTCACTTCAGTACTTAGTGCATGTTGCTGAGACACTTAAGCTGTTTTGGGTTGCATCAGACTTCAGGAATCCTTACAATAATTACCCGTTTGAGGATGGATTGAAGATAAACAATACGAAGAACAGGTCGCGACCGTCTTATGTTCAATCGATGAGCAAATGTTGATGATAATCGAATTAAACTCGAGGATAGCTTCGGATGTGGTTCTTGATTCAAAGGCCTTTATCAATTTCAATTGAGATAGTTCAAAATATGGATTTTGATAAGGTTGCAGGTCACGGAATTGGAGAGAATCGAGTACAATGCTCGTGTTTGTTTCAGGTGAAATTGGAATCAATACTCGTCTGAGAATGATTGGATGATTTATTAGGTTCATGAAATTAGGTTACTATTAGTGTTTAATGTTTCGAACGGCTATGAAATTAAAGATCTTCGGTTATGTATTCAATTAGCTCTGTAACCGTTGTTTAAACGCGATTAATGTGTGCATTCAAGTTCGAATCATACCCTCGAAACGATCTGGAACGGTTTTTGTCACACCCTCAAAATCCACGTGCGGAGTTTTACCGCGAGGCGTGTGAACAAACCAGGATCACAGTCAATAGTTACTCAGAACGACTCTATATGCCATGATTAAAATAAAACAACCAAAGTTCAACTTTAAATTGTGCGGAAGCGTTTTGAAAACAACTCAAATAAATAAAGTATAACCATGGCAAAACATGTGCCAACCCAAAAGAGTAAACCATAATCATTAAAATGCTAAATGTCTTGAAAACCGAGTCTTAGTATGCAAGTGAACCGTGGAGTGCTCCTAGAGGCAAGCAGCTAATGACCTGAGAATAGCATACTAAAATGTCAACACAATGGTTGGTGAGTTCAAGAGTTAATATTCAAACATAAACAGTTTAATAATCGAGATATACTAGTAGTGCATTGCAATAGATAGCTAGTCTATTAACAAATAAATATTAATGCATAGTGATTTCGCAATTGAAGCTGACTGTGTTACGTTGTTGCCTCCTGTCACGACTCAACAGGTCGTGACAATGTTCAATAGGACAAGTTGCACCCGGTTGACCTCGAGTCACACAGGTGGGGCTCGTCAGACCCAGTAGTACTACCCAAATTTCCCCGCTATTCAATATTAACAATTCGAAAGTGTGAGGACTTTCCCATGATAAACAGCACTATATTAATATTATGCACAACTAAAATATACATAAAGCGTTTGTAGTTTTACCAGTATGCTATCTCCCCCAAAAGAGATTATGTAAAGAGTGGGGCATGAACTCACCTGATATGCGTATAGATACTTAGAGTTTGACTTGACTGACAGAGTGAACAGACAACCCTCAGAGGTTACCTAGATCATATAAGTATATGAGTACGTGCAACAGAGAATATGTGAAACCCTAAGTACACTACAACCAAAGACTCAGGTTTCAGAAAATAATACATTTGACTCAGTTGACCCGTTTGACCCGTTGGTGACTTTATGTGTTTTAAACCCATTTAAACAACCATACACATATATCATACAAGTTTAACATTCAAATGGTTCATGAGTATGCTACATCATCCAGGTGTATCACATAGATCATCATACAACCAAGTATCATACAAGTCATGCGAATCTAAACATTAACATGTCCACTAATTACAACATAATTAACATGTCACACAAGGATCAAATCACGCACCACATGCCATGTGAAGCCACTCACGACTTCACACCCTAAACCCTGCCAATCCTACTAAGTAGGGGCCTCAGATTCGCACGCGTGTATGATGATCACATTCACATTCACTAACTATTTCATACATTCAACATACATCACAACAATCAATTTCCAATCCCAAGCATGATATCTTACTACTAATCCACATCAACATTATACATGCTCATCAAAGTACTAACACCACTCATGATTAACCAAACATCTCATACAACAATATTAACATGTTCCAACCACATTAGAATTCATCTATGAACTTACTAACATGCTCCTAGCATCTCAAACATGATCAAACCATCATCTTTCACATGTTGCAAAAATAAAGTTTCCCTTTTGGGAAAGCACATCCCAAAACCTATCAAACATCCTATACATTCATGGATTCATTAATAATATACCAATTCAAGCTCATATCAACATCTAAGCATGATCAACAACATCCAAACATCATAATCCATCAATTCATATCCTAAAAAGTTACTATCTTTAGTAAGGTATGAACTATAGCATGTGTTCTTGAATTCTCAATGCTCACAACAACAATCTAACATCTAATCATCACCATGAACACATCCATAACATCAATTCATCACCAATTCAACATTACATGCAAAATAAAGTTACTATTCTTAGTAACCTATGAACATCAACATCAATTCACCAATTTCTTGCAAAATCAATGTAATCTAGCATCCATACAATCTATTAAACATCAAACATTCATCAAACAATCATCCATCATGCATAATCAAGCTATTTTCGAACTAGGGTTTGTACATCACCAAGATCATGATCAATCCACTAGAAACATCCAATTCATACATAATCCACGTTAAACAACATGTAAACAACTAACTAACGAATTAACAACATCAAACAACATCCAAATCGACTCCATGAAGACCAAATCGCGATTTAGGTTCGGCCAACAAAAACTCACAAAAACTGAAAAATCTAACCTTTACACGTGTTAGCTTGCAATTGATGCTTCCTATGGTTGTATGCCTTGAAACCGAATCAAAATCGCAGCTTCTTGATGTTCTTGGCTGAATTCGAATGAAGGGAGGTTGGGAGAAGAGTTGCGGCCGATTGGGTGAGGGTAGGGTTTAGGAGTGTTTTGTTTAGTTTAACTTTGCATAATGACAACTTAGACCCTTGTGTTTTGCGTTTTATTAAAAAGGCACTCTTTTAAATACTTTTAAATGATTTTTAACTACAATACTAAACATATAACTCATGGTAACAATTATATGTTTTATTTTTATAAAACACAAACATACGAATTAATACACACGTTTCCACGTTACGCGATTAATTCCCAATTAACATATAAAAACATGCAAGCACATAAACATAACACAATAATCACATAATCAATTAGATTCTCATTAATTTAACATTATTCATTATTATTAGGTCACCAACGTTAAACGACAACTAGTGTGTGTTCACGACACGTGTATGCAAGACTTAACGAAACTAACGGAGTTTGGTAACGGAAATTTACCGGATGTCACATTATCCCCATGTTGAAAGAATTTTCGTCCCGAAAATTGCGTTACATGGTGAGAGTGTTCCATCACTGGTCTACTGCATTGGCACACAGAAATCGAAATCGAGTGAGTTTTGGATGAGTTGTCACATCATCCCCATGTTGAAAGAAATTTCGTCCCGAAATTTAAATCAATACCTTCGTCTGCTGGCATTGTCTTCTCGAATAGATGAGGGTACTTAAGCTTCATTTGATCTTCTCGCTCCCATGTGAATTCCGGTCCACGTCGCGAATTCCAACGGATTTTGACAATAGGTATCTTGCTTTGCTTAAGTGTTTTCACCTCACGGTCCATCACCTCAACTGGTTCTTCAATAAAACGTAGTTGCTCATCCACTTGAACCTCTTCTAGTGGTACGACCATCGTTTCATCAGTTATGCATTTCTTTAAGTTTGATACGTGAAATACATCATGGATTCCACTTAGCGAATCAGGTAGGGCTAGACGATAGGCCACTGGACCTATTCTTTCCACTATTTCAAATGGTCCAACGTACCTCGGGTTTAGCTTCCCTCGCTTGCCAAACCGAACTACGCCTTTCCATGGTGAAACTTTCAACAAAACCTTGTCACCAACCTGAAACTCTAAAGGTTTCCGTCTCTTATCAGCATAACTCTTTTGTCGGTCTCGCGCTGCTGCCATACGGTTCCGTATCTGTACGATCTTCTCGGTTGTCTCATGAATTAACTCGGGACCTGTTAGCTGACTATCCCCAATTTTGCCCAGCAAACCGGTGATCTACATTTTCTCCCATACAACGCTTCGAAAGGTGCTGCTTGTATGCTAGTATGATAACTGTTGTTATAAGAAAATTCCACCAATGGCAGGTGAATTTCCCAGTTATTCCCGAAATCAATTACACAAGCACGTAGCATATCTTCCAACGTCTGTATGGTACGCTCACTCTGGCCATCCGTTTGCGGGTGATAAGCAGTACTCATATCTAATCGTGTACCCAAAGATTTCTGCAATGATTGCCAGAAGTGTGACGTGAAACGAGCGTCGCGGTCAGAGATAATTGAGATCGGTACACCGTGTCTGGAAACGATCTCCTTGAGGTACAGGCGGGTTAATTTTTCCATCTTGTCAGTTTCCTTTATTGCAAGAAAATGAGCAGATTTTGTCAATCGATCCACAATAACCCATATCGTATCACAACCAGTACTAGTCCTGGGCAGCTTGGTAATAAAATCCATGGAGATTTGTTCCCATTTCCACATCGGTATCTCGGGTTGCTGCAATAGTCCGGATGGTTTTTGATATTCCACCTTTACCTTCGAGCAGGTCAAGCACTTGCTCACATATGTAGCCACATCCGCTTTCATATTAGGCCACCAATAGTGCGCCTTCAGATCATGATACATTTTATCGGATCCAGGATGTATAGAATACTTAGATTTGTGTGCCTCACTCATAACCAGGTCTCTCAGATTTCCATAGGCAGGCACCCAAAGTCTATCCATGAAATACCGAATTCCATCCTCCTTCATCACCAGCTGTTTATCCATTCCTCTCAACGACTCAGAACCAATATTTTCTGCTTTTAAAGCTTCTATCTGTGCCTCCTTAACTTGTTCAGGCAGTTGAGTACTGATAGTAAGCTGTAAGCTCGCACCCGTCTGGGTTTAGCTGTTTCCTTCCGGCTTAAGGCATCAGCAACCACATTCGCCTTTCCCGGATGGTATTTAATAGCGCAATCATAGTCGTTTAGCAGTTCCACCCAACGTCGTTGCCTCATATTCAATTCCTTTTGCTCAAAGATATGTTGAAGACTCTTGTGATCGGTGTAGATAGTGCACTTGGTACCGTACAAGTAATGTCTCCAAATCTTTAAGGCAAAGACTACTGCACCCAACTCTAAGTCATGAGTAGTATAGTTCTTCTCATGAACTTTTAATTGTCTCGAGGCGTAGGCTATCACCTTGTCTCGCTGCATTAAGACACAACCCAATCCTTGAATGGATGCATCACAATACACCACGAAGTCATCCGTCCCCTCTGGCAGTGCTAGTATCGGCGCGGTACAGAGTTTCTGCTTCAATGATTGAAAAGCCGATTCTTGGCTTTCACCCCATTTGTATGTAGTCCCTTTGTGAGTCAAAGCTGTGAGAGGTTGTGCGATCTTAGAGAATCCCTCTATGAATCGTCGATAGTAACCTGCTAATCCCAAGAATTGTCTTATTTCACTCGGCGTTTTAGGTGTGGTCCAATTCTTGATCGCCTCAATTTTGGCAGGATCAACATGTATCCCTTTCTCATTAACAATATGACCTAGGAATTGTACTTCTCGTATCCAAAAGTCACACTTAGAGAATTTGGCGTACAGCTGTTCCTTTTTCAGTAGCTCTAAGATCATTCGCAAATGCTCCTCATGGTCTTCCTTCGTCCTGGAATATATCAGTATATCATCGATAAACACAATGACAAACTGATCGAGGTAGGGTTTGCACACACGGTTCATGAGGTCCATGAACACAGCAGGTGCATTTGTCAACCCAAAAGGCATGACCAAGAACTCATAATGACCGTAGCGGGTACGAAACGCGGTTTTGGAAATGTCTTCTTCGCGGACTCTGAGTTGATGATAGCCAGATCTCAAGTCAATCTTCGAATAGTAACTTGATCCCTGGAGTTGGTCAAACAAGTCATCGATACGAGGTAGAGGGTATCGGTTCTTGACTGTTACTTTATTTAACTCCCTATAGTCAATACACATCCGAAACGTGCCATCCTTCTTCTTAACAAACAGAACAGGGGCTCCCCAGGGTGATGTACTAGGGCGAATAAAGCCCTTATCTAATAGCTCCTGGAGTTGTGACGACAACTCCTGTAGTTCGTTCGGTGCTAATCGATAAGGTGCTCTAGCAATCGGGGCTGCGCCGGGAGTTAGCTCAATTTGGAATTCCACTTGACGATGAGGTGGTAATCCAGGAAGATCCTCTGGAAACACCTCTGGAAAGTCGCGCACTATGGGAATATCCTCCATTCTCCTTTCCTTCGCTTGCTTATCAGTTACAAGTGCTAGAATAGCCACACGACCCTTTCGTAGTAACTTTTGGGCTTTCATGAACGAGATATGCCTATCACAGCACCACTTCTATCACCTCGGACTGTCAGAATTTTGTCATCAACAGGAATTCGTATGATCTTCTCATGACATATAACTTCTGCTTGCTTGCTAGAAAGCCAATCCATGCCTATCACAACATCAAAACTCCCCAGCGTAACAGGCATAAGATCTATAGCGAAAGTATGACCAGCAAGCTCTATCTTACAGTCTTTAAGGATATGCGTTACGTGAATCTGTTTACCGTCAGCCAATTCTACGGTGTATTTAGATTCTAGGGCGGAGGGTATATCACTTAAAAGACTACAGAATTTTAAGGACACGAAACTCCTATCAGCTCCAGTATCGAATAGTACCGTAGCAAAGCAACCATTAACAGAGAATCTACAAGTAACAGTTGTAGGATCATTTAGAGCCTCACCTGAGCCAATGACGAAGGCTCTCCCTTTTGCTCCATCCTTATTACCGCCATTACCATTGCCATTCCCACCGTTGTTGTTACCATTGTTGTTGTTGTTATTGTTGTTGTTGTTGTTGTTGTTGTTGTGTCCATTTCCATTGTTGCCATTTCCATTTCTCCTTAGTTGTGGGCAATTTCGCTTGTAGTGCCCCTCTTTTCCACATTCAAAACAACCCTTAGGAGTTTCCTGAGGTTGTTGTGTCCTCCTAACCAGCTCACCACGGCAATCCTTCACGGCGTGTCCAATTTTACCACAACGCTGGCATTTGAAGCTATCACATCGTCCCACATGATGATAGTTGCACCGGTTGCACTTCGGGTGTCTACCACCATAACCACTGGGTCCTTGATTAGTTGCAGTCGTTTGGTGGAAGTTACGATTGTTGTCGAACCTCCGTTGTTGTTGGACCGTTGTTGTTGCTGCTGAGGTTGAGGTTGACCGCCAGAAGATGATGCTGCTTTGGTGTTGCTGGTACTATCCCACTTTCTTTTGTTATCGGGCACGCTTGCCACGGCGCCCCGCTTGGGTAGACGTCCTTGTTCCACGGCTTGGTCAGTTAGCTTATGGGCTAACTGAATGGCTTGCTGTATGGTGGTTGGGTTAGAAGCAGTTACCATACTCTGAATTTCGGGTACAAGTCCCCGTATGTAATGCTCGATCCTTTTATGCATCTCATTTACCATTCCCGGGCATAGTGTTGCTAGCTCGTGAGTTCTAGTGGTGTAAGCCTCGATTTCTGAGCCCTGCATTTTCAGTTGCCAGAACTCTATCTCCAACTTTGCACCTCATTGCGAGGACAGTACTCCTCGGTCATCATGGTTTTAAACTCAGCCCACGGCAGTCCATTAGCCAATGCTTGCCCCAACATCTGGACTTGTGCATTCCACCAGGATAAGGCGGCACCCTCCAGGGTCCCGGTGGCATATTTCACCTGATCAGCAGGTGGACAGTTGCACTTGGAGAATACGGACTCCGTCTTCTCGAACCAGCGTACTAGTCCCACAGCACCTTCAGTACCGCTGTAGGTATGGGGCTTACAGTCCATGAAGGACTTATAAGTACATGCCGGTGGTCCTGCTTTAACACAACAATTATTGATCAGACAACCTATACGGTTATACAGGATATTCGGTTTAACTTTCAATCATTGTTTACCTGCTGGCTGTCCCGCTTGGGCAGCAGCCACCGCTGCCTGAATCAGGGCAGCTATTTGGCAGGGGTCATGTTCACGGCACCAGCGCCATGATCTCCGGCGCCATGGTCTCCGGCGCCACGCCCACGACCGCGCCCACGGCCACGTCCACGACCACGTCCACGTGCGTCCATTGTTCACTTTACATCCACAAATACAATAATGAGTAACATCAAACACATTTATCTCATTGAAGTACAGTAAACAATAAAGAAATAATAAATCATCACAACCACAACATTCATAACAAAAATAATAACCAAAGTAAATAAATTGCAAATGAGTCACAATGTATTCATCAATGTCAAAATTTAAGTTTGTCGTTCGAGTGGGGAAACAACCCTTCCCACATAGGTTTCAAAGAAAACACTACGTAGTCTAAGTCATGTAAGAAAATCAATCGACAATATCAGATCCATCACTCTCATCCTCCTCCTCCTCGGGTTCCTCCTCCTCAGGTTCCTCCTCCTCAGGTTCCTCCTCTCAGGTTCGACGCAGGAGCAGGAGCTATAGCAATCTGGAGTGCTGCTAGCTGTGCCTCCAAAGTAGCAATCCTATCATCAGCCACTGCATCCCTCTGCTCGCGAGCAGCCACGCGTCCACTGAGTGCTACGATCCCATCTTCCATTTGGTAACACCCGTTTAGGGTCTTTCCATGGCGCCCCTCGAGTTCATCCACCTTATGCCTTAGTTTGTACACCTCGGTCTGTAGTGTACAAACGTCGCTCGTGAGTCGCCTGACTCGATGCTGCTCTGTATCTAGTGCTGCCACCAATGCAGCAATCAACTGCTCGTTGGACTGCACCGTCCGGGGAAGTGAAGGCACTGCTTGATCAGAGTTACCTCTCGTTCTGGGTCTCGGGTCGGGCACGCGTTCCCTATACATGATGTGATTGACAAACCTAGGATAAAAACTCCAGTCCCTTGGGGGTCACGCTTCATCAACGCGAAAGGTTGATCCCAGTCAAACTCCCCTCGAGGATAATCTAAACGAGGCCAGTCGAGTCCATCATCAGGTACAGGTGCGGGAGGTGGGGACTCGGATCGTGCAGGTGATGCAGGTCGTTTACCAGAAGCTCTTGATGACGATGCCATGCTGCAGATAGTGTGACGTGTATGCCAATGAGTATACAGTAGATGAAAATAAAGTACAGGTAACTAACTAACTGTGTGCGGTTATAGTCTAGTGTGTATGCAACCTAGTTCCCTATAACCAATGGCTCTGATACCAATCTGTCACACCCTCAAAATCCACGTGCGGAGTTTTACCGCGAGGCGTGTGAACAAACCAGGATCACAGTCAATAGTTACTCAGAACGACTCTATATGCCATGATTAAAATAAAACAACCAAAGTTCAACTTTAAATTGTGCGGAAGCGTTTTGAAAACAACTCAAATAAATAAAAGTATAACTATGGCAAAACATGTGCCAACCCAAAAGAGTAAACCATAATCATTAAAATGCTAAATGTCTTGAAAACCGAGTCTTAGTATGCAAGTGAACCGTGGAGTGCTCCTAGAGGCAAGCAGCTAATGACCTGAGAATAGCATACTAAAATGTCAACACAATGGTTGGTGAGTTCAAGAGTTAATATTCAAACATAAACAGTTTAATAATCGAGTTATACTAGTAATGCATTGCAATAGATAGCTAGTCTATTAACAAATAAATATTAATGCATAGTGATTTCGCAATTGAAGCTGACTGTGTTACGTTGTTGCCTCCTGTCACGACTCAACAGGTCGTGACAATGTTCAATAGGACAAGTTGCACCCGGTTGACCTCGAGTCACACAGGTGGGGCTCGTCAGACCCAGTAGTACTACCCAAATTTCCCCGCTATTCAATATTAACAATTCGAAAGTGTGAGGACTTTCCCATGATAAACAGCACTATATTAATATTATGCACAACTAAAATATACATAAAGCGTTTGTAGTTTTACCAGTATGCTATCTCCCCCAAAAGAGATTATGTAAAGAGTGGGGCATGAACTCACCTGATATGCGTATAGATACTTAGAGTTTGACTTGACTGACAGAGTGAACAGACAACCCTCAGAGGTTACCTAGATCATATAAGTATATGAGTACGTGTAACAGAGAATATGTGAAACCCTAAGTACACTACAACCAAAGACTCAGGTTTCAGAAAATAATACATTTGACTCAGTTGACCCGTTTGACCCGTTGGTGACTTTATGTGTTTTAACCCATTTAAACAACCATACACATATATCATACAAGTTTAACATTCAAATGGTTCATGAGTATGCTACATCATCCAGGTGTATCACATAGATCATCATACAACCAAGTATCATACAAGTCATGCGAATCTAAACATTAACATGTCCACTAATTACAACATAATTAACATGTCACACAAGGATCAAATCATGCACCACATGCCATGTGAAGCCACTCACGACTTCACACCCTAAACCCTGCCAATCCTACTAAGTAGGGGCCTCAGATTCGCACGCGTGTATGATGATCACATTCACATTCACTAACTATTTCATACATTCAACATACATCACAACAATCAATTTCCAATCCCAAGCATGATATCTTACTACTAATCCACATCAACATTATACATGCTCATCAAAGTACTAACACCACTCATGATTAACCAAACATCTCATACAACAATATTAACATGTTCCAACCACATTAGAATTCATCTATGAACTTACTAACATGCTCCTAGCATCTCAAACATGATCAAACCATCATCTTTCACATGTTGCAAAAATAAAGTTTCCCTTTTGGGAAAGCACATCCCAAAACCTATCAAACATCCTATACATTCATGGATTTATTAACAATTTACCAATTCAAGCTCATATCAACATCTAAGCATGATCAACAACATCCAAACATCATAATCCATCAATTCATATCCTAAAAAGTTACTATCTTTAGTAAGGTATGAACTATAACATGTGTTCTTGAATTCTCAATGCTCACAACAACAATCTAACATCTAATCATCACCATGAACATATCCATAACATCAATTCATCACCAATTCAACATTACATGCAAAATAAAGTTACTATTCTTAGTAACCTATGAACATCAACATCAATTCACCAATTTCTTGCAAAATCAATGTAATCTAGCATCCATACAATCTATTAAACATCAAACATTCATCAAACAATCATCCATCATGTATAATCAAGCTATTCTCGAACTAGGGTTTGTACATCACCAATGATCATGATCAATCCACTAGAAACATCCAATTCATACATAATCCACGTTAAACAACATGTAAATAACCTAACTAACGAATTAACAACACCAAACAACATCCAAATCGACCCCATGAAGACCAAATCGCGACTTTAGGTTCGGCCAACAACAAAAACTCACAAAAACATGAAAAATCTAACCTTTACACGTGTTATAGCTTGCTATTGATGCTTCCTATGAGTTGTATGCCTTGAAACCGAATCAAAATCGCAGCTTCTTGATGATTATAGGCTGAATTCGAATGAAGGGAGGTTGGGAGAAGAGAGTTGCGGCCGATTGGGTGAGGGTAGGGTTTAGGAGTGTTTTGTTTAGTTTAACTTTGCATAATGACAACTTAGGCCCTTGTGTTTTGCGTTTTATTAAAAAGGCACTCTTTTAAATACTTTTAAATGATTTTTAACTACAATACTAAACATATAACTCATGGTAACAATTATATGTTTTATTTTTATAAAACACAAACATACGAATTAATACACACGTTTCCACGTTACGCGATTAATTCCCAATTAACATATAAAAACATGCAAGCACATAAACATAACACAATAATCACATAATCAATTAGATTCTCATTAATTTGACATTATTCATTATTATTAGGTCACCAACGTTAAACGACAACTAGTGTGTGTGTTCACGACACGTGTATGCAAGACTTAACGAAACTAACGGAGTTTGGTAACGGAAATTTACCGGATGTCACAGTTTTGGGGTTGAAAACGATTGATTTCGGGTGTTTTGGGGCTCGCCGGAGCGTTTGGCCGACGGTGGCTGGCGTGGGTCGCCGGAAATACGGGTTTAGAGGGGGGTTTGGTTTGAATTTTTGTTAATTACGCAAATGGTCCCTTTAGTTTTCAATCTAACTTTTATGTTTAAAACTTTCTTATAAAGTTTCAAAATTGACAACATAACCCCCTGAACTTAATTCACTTTAAGTTTTAATTATTTTACAACTTATTAATTGTTTAACTTTTATTAGTTATTACTTCTATTATTATTAATATTTTTAACTTATCGTATTATTAACATTATTTCTATCATTATCATTATTATCATTATTATTAATGTTATTATTATTGCTATTATCATTATTATTATTATTACCATTATTATTATTGTTACTAGCATTATTATAGTTATTATTAAAGTTACTATTACTAGTTATTAAGAAGAAATAAAGACAAATAATGAAATAAGCATGACTATTCCATAAGTTTCATAATTGACAGCAATGATTCTTACAAGAACAAACGATGCTAACTTTTAATTAACAGAAAAATACAGGATGTTACAGATGTTTTATGATTATTATTCATGGGCAATTAATGCTATTCTATAAATTGTTTTTATACTTTTATGATAATATGTCTTTTATGGTTATAATTCAAATATATATTTGTTTTGTATGTTTTACAAAATTAGAAATGAATCACTTTTAGTTAGTTATACTTATAATTTATTTTATATGATATGATGTCCAGATATGTCTTTTTTGATTAAATGAAAGAAATGTTGATCATTATTCCTGGTAAATTAAAATCACAATAGTGATTATCAAATGACACTGAACGCTTAAAACTTATCATGTATGGCTGATTTTTTATTTTGTAATTATTTTGACTAAAATACATCTAATTTAGAAAACTTAACTGAAAAACTCAACGGCATTAAGTTGGAATAGTTAAGTAGATTCAAATGGCAATTTTTGTGAAACTTTTAGATAAAAATGGTAAAATTTAAACTTTTGGATTCAAATGATAATTTATATGAAACCTTATGGATGTAAACTGCATTTAACTTTTTTTAAAACTATACCAAACATATAACCTAAGGGAATAACTTCAAAAGGATTGGCACTCAAAATAGTAGTTTTTTCTTTGAACGGAGACACCCCACCTCTCTAAGTCTAAATACATTTATATCTTTAATTTATTTTTAATAATTATAATAAACAAAAGTTTTCAGTGTCATATTTCAATGTTTCATCGTCTTAGAGCCTATAAAATTTTGTATTTCTGCCTAAGTATTTTCCATTTATTAATTTTGATTCACATTTTTAATCTCCTAAATTAATTAAATACCATTTAAATGTTTCCATATTTCTTATGATTTTAAATTTCAAATATAAATGATTGAAAACTTTTAATTAACCAATAACTTTATTTTCTTAATATATTATTTACTAAGTTAGTATCTCGTGTATAACATGGGTTGAATAAATAAACTATTAAATAGTTAGTAATAAAAATTTATTAATTATAAAATAATAGTTTAAGATAAGTTATGATTGAAATTACTTATGAGTAATGACTTTAAGTAATAAAACAATGGCATTATTATTATAACTTTTGTTTTTAATTTTCATTTTTTAAATCATTAATTTTAAAATATTTTATGTTCTTAAAGAAGTTTGATGATTAAGAAAATTTTCTTATTTTATAAAAATTTGTCTCTTTAGGATTTACATTTATTGAAAGATTTTTTTTAGCTTATTAAAAAATATTTTTAATCTATAGATAAATTAAATAATGTCATTAGTAGTTAATATAAATATGTAATATGCGAGAGAAGTAGACAAATTAGAATTAGTATGTCTAGAACTGTGTGAAGTGTCTAACCAAAACCTTTTTAATTATAATCGATAGATAATTAAATTTAACTAATTTATTTTAATTTATACATTTAAAGGTGTTAAGTTTTTTTTAAATATTATGAATTGTTACTATATAAGTGTTTTATTTTTTTTGTCAAAAGAATTACATATGTCATACGTGCACGCGCACACACATATATCTATTATATAAACTACTTAATAAATGAAAAGTCAAAGGGACACATGACATAATTCTAGAGCCCCATCATAATTTTTTTTGCCTAAACATTGTAACTCATTACTTTAAGCAGCTAGATTATTTTTTATAATTCAATATCATAATAAATTTATTTCTCGTCAATATTTAATATTTTTTATTAATATCAACCTAATAAAACATAATATTGCTTCTATTTAATTAATAATGAACGTAGGATTTAAATTGACATTTTCTTTCAAAAATTTTGATAATTTTAAGTCATTTATTAACTGTAGTCTTTTAAAATCAAATAATAATTTATTAACATATAAGATATATTTACTTATTGTATTTTTCTATAATTCACCCCATATAATATACGAGAATCTAATGTAGTCTATTATTATAAGCCTGCGCTTAATTTTGGCGGGGTGGCAAGATGGTCACACCAAAGTAAGTATTTGTGCCGCCACAAGATATCAAAGCCGAGTCAATTACACTTTCGTTCTTAAGGATATAAATACAATTTCCTTTAATGTTTGAAAATGTACACTGAACATCACTTATTTTCGTTGTTTATTATACATTTTATCTCTATTGGTGTACTTTTTTTTGAAAAATAATCCCTTAATCATTACTATTTGACTATTGTTTGTTTCTATTATAAAACTTAACCTTATAGAGATAAAAAGCATATCTTAGGACATTCACATCTTACTTTTTTTATCATTCATATCCATATAATTTAAAGAAAAATATATGGTTTTATGCAATTTAACACTTTATCCCATTCATTAAAATAAGGATTAATTATATGGACTAACTTCTCATTCTATATAATACTAATTTTATAATACTAATTACCAAGTGTTTTGTGCATAAGGTTGTGATACCTTATGTTTATCATGTGGTTTGCGTTTAAGATTGTTGTACCATGTGTTTAGTGGGTTCTACCATCTTTTTGTCTTTTTTCATTAGGGGTTGTTTGGCAGCCTCTTAATCAGCCTCTTAATGGTTCAGCACCTAATGGTTCAGACTGTTTGTTTCGCGAGCATATGTCTGAATGATTAAGACATTTACCTCTGAATGGTTAAGCATTATACTGATGCTGAATGGTTAAGAGGTCTATTGCTGAATGGTTAAGACATATTATCTGAATTGGTCAGACATTTGCCTTTAAATAGTTAAACGACATACTACTTGTTAATGGTTCAGACCTCTTAATGGTTCAGCACTTATTCAGACCTCTTATTGGTTCAACACTTAATCATTCGAAAGTTACCAAACAGCCCCTTAGTCTTTTACTTTTTTATTTTAACCAAATACCTTTACATCTTTTACGATTTAGGCCGAACACTTTTTTAAATATTAACTTTGGTCCCCTATACTTTTCATATTTTACAAATTAATCGTTTTACGTTTCGGTCTAAATTTTACGAGTTAAGACGTCAAAGCGTGCATGTGTGGTTCAACTTTTTTACATTTATTTTTTCCCATTTAACGACCACTTCGTGACACGCAGATCCTAGATCGCTTACTTATTGTTTTATATGTTTTACATTTCGTCTGCATCGTTCAACATTTTTACGTCTACATCTCGTTCGGTTTTATTTTTTTTCATTTTTATACGTTTCGCCTGCGTAGTTCAACGTTTTTAGGTCTAATTTTTGTTCGTTTTTATTTTTCATTTATATATTTCTCCTGTGTGATTCAATGTTATTATATTTACTTTTCGTTTAGGTTTAGTTTTTCGTTTTTTATTTCTTTTTTAATACTTTAGTTTTTTTGGTGTTGGTGGTCACTAGTGGTGGTGTGTCATTAGTGCTACTTTGTATGGTTTTACGGCCTCCTGCAATACAGTGCGCTTAATACTAGTTTATTATATTTACCAATTTCTTTATATTATATAAGGCTTATATGAAGGCTGATGCACTCAAAACAAATCAAGTGCTTCCTGCATGCATGCACTTGGTACTAAGTAGAAGTTGCTTTGAAAGTTTCATACTCTGCACAAGAAAATATTCTAAGTATGAAATCTATCGAAGACAAGACCAATAACTTCCGAAGACAAAAGTGAAGTCTTCCAAAGCTTCAAAGACAAAGTCTTCCGAAGCCAATAAAGTGAAGACAGATTTCTTCCGAAGACTTTGAGGGACATGCTTTCTCTGATGTACTTTTCATAAAGCTGACCAACTTTCCGCTGCAACTCTGAAGACTCACCAAGTTATACAAGTTGGTGAATGGTCCATGCTTTTTGTAACTGTACATTGAGGCCTTGAGTCTGTAACTTTCTATTTTATGTACTTTTATTATTTTTGTAATATATTAGGATGTGAGCTATGACATGTCATAGTCACTAGTCAAAAGACAAATCTGTCTTTTGACTTTACATTGATCTTGTTGTAGTCTATATTAGTGTTTCCAGCTGGCCTTCAAAGAATGACCAGTTGTAGGATGTAGTATAAAGTGTCTCAAGTCCTTGTATCTTATCTTTATGCTTTGTAAAACTTGTAAAAAAACTTGAGAAGCAATATACTGAAATCTTGAAAACCTTTACTTTGTTGTTGTGTTCTTAAGTTTCTCTCTCTTGTTTACTTGTGTTCATAGTATCATAATATAAGTCTTGGTTTCCTATTTGATCTGTTAAGTGTTCTAACACTCTCCTCATTGTGAGACTAAGTGTATTGACCATCCCTTAAACGGTCTTGCAATTGGTATCAGAGCATTACAGGCTCTTGATTGTAAGATCTCACCATCTTAGATCCTTCAGTCTCACGAAATACTTAACATCTCAAATGGCAGCTCTCACAAAGGCTGATGTGGAAACCGGAACCATGACAAAGTCCCCACCGATCACTCTTGAAGACTTTGACACTTGGTGTTAAAGAATGGAAGGCTTTATCAAGTCTCAAGACTCTAGGATGTGGGAATCTGTTGTCTCCGGACCTTACATACCAAGCACCTCTTCAGCTGTTGCTGGGGGTGGTATGATTCCAAAGGAGGTGGCTAACTATTCTGAAGAAGACATGAAGATAATAGAGATAGATCAGAAAGCCATGACTGCCCTCCAAATTGCTCTTTCAAACTCCATATACAAGGGCTTCAAGAAGTGCAAAACTTCTAAGCAACTATGGGATGCACTGAAGCTCATGTATGAGGGGTCCACTAAAGCAAAAGAGAACAAGAAGGACCTCTTGAAGCAGCAGTTTGAGAACTTCACCTTCAAAACAGGTGAAACCATGACTCAACAATACTTCAGGTATGTTGATATTGTGGATACTCTAATGGATGTTGGAGTAACTCTTGAAAATAGAGACATTGTAAGGAAGTTCATGTCCTCTCTTCCTAGACAATGGACATATTATTGTGTTGTTATCAAGAGAACTGAGAACCTTAAGACTCTTACTTTTACAAGGTTTTTTGGTATTCTTAGTGGATACCAGATGGAGATGAACATGCAAAGTCCATCTGGTAACTCCAGCAATCAACTGAGTTGAACCCTTCATGTGGTTGAAAGGGATTGCAGAGAACTATAACATCATCTTATCTGCTACCCTAACAACTCATAAAGGGTCCTTTGATCACCTTCCCAGAGACACCAAGGGAGAGTTACACTCAAGGAAGTCCATTTCAAGAGACAAGCTCTTCACAAGCTTTTGTGTCTGCTGATGAAAGCACTGGCAACTTTCTCTTCACCCTTGAAGATCTTGACTATATCCATCCGAATGATCTGAAGTACATGGAGATAGTTCAGCAAATGGCTCTTCTCATACATAGAGCCAAGAAGTTCTACAAGAGGATAAGGAGAAAGTTTCCTAGCAATGCAGCCAGTGGAAAGTTTGGGCTGGACAAGAGCAAGGTGAAATGTTACAACTGTAACCAAATGGGACACTTTGCTAGGGAGTGCAAGGCACCAAGGAAAAATGGTGGCCAAGCACAAACCAGACCAAACTACACTGACAAAGCCAACCAGAATGAGAAGCCAAAGCAGCAAGCTGCAGTTTCTGTTAAAGAAGGAGGCTTTGACTAGAGCTTTCAGGTGGAAGATGCATCTCTAAATCAAGCACTAATGGTTAACCATGATGAAGCCAAGGTATTGGAACATCTCTGTACACCTGAATGTATTGCTAAATTTAACAGATATAGGTCATATAACTTAGAGATGAGATTTGATCTTAAGTCTTTAAATATTTAAAAATCTAACTTTAAAAAAGCTAAAAATGATTAAAAACTTAAAATAAAAGATTTAGAAAAAACCATTCCAACTCTTAAACATGAGCACACCAACTATAGGACTCAAATCAAAGATCTCATCACTAAGTTAACTGAATGCCAGGCTGTTGTGATCAGCAAAGCCAGGGCAGAAAAATGTGTTCTTGAAGAAGAGACCTTCAAGAACATAATATCATCATCCTTGCATGCAAAAGTTTATTATCAGAATAAGCAGAACTGGGATCTACTGAGATAGCTCCTCCACACACTATTTTGTCTGTAAGATCTCCTAGGTGTAGAACTTGTGAAGATGAGCTTCCTTTAATAGACCCCATGAGTAAAGAGGATGAAGAGGAGATAGTAAAGGATGACTCTGAGAAGAGTGAAGAAGAGCATCCTAAGAAGGGTTACTACTCTCCTAAGGAGAGAAAAAGAGTTGGGATGACCAAGTCTAGAAGAAAAAACTTGATCAGAAAGGCCAAAAGAAAGTCCAAGAAGGCTCAAGAAGTCAAGGATACTTTTAACTCTATGCACAAACAAGTTTTCATTTCTGCAGGTTTTGAGGTGGTTAAGGATGAAGACTCAAACTTGAACTCTAGTATCAAGAGTTCTAGTTCTTGTTCAAATCATCCGAACATCATAAAGAAGGCTGATCTGTTGTTCCACTGCTACATAACCTGAACCATCCAGCTCCAAAGGTAGTTCTCACCCTAAAAGAATTGCCACATCATTTGCAAAAATTAAGATGGAGAAGGAAAGTGATCAAGTTCAGCTTTGTTCTCAAAGAAAGACTCTCAGAAGGAAGAAAATGGTCTGTGTTATGTGTGGCAGTACTTCTCATCTTGCAAAGGATGGCCACTACAATCCGAAAAGTACTATCCATATGACCAAGAAAGAAACTTCTGAGAAGATGAAGAAGGAGCAAGCTTCGGAAGGGAAATCTTCTTCTTTTTGAAGCTCCAAAATTAAGAAGAAGACAAGCGGAAACTTGCCTTCGGAAGAAAAGTTGGTCTTAGAAGAAAGGAACACTTTCGAAGTACTGAAGCCTGCTGTAGTGTTAGCAAGATCTTCCGAATGCCCAATCTCCAAAACTTCCGAATTTGTCAAAACTCCCGAAGTGCTGAAGGTCAAGTCTAAGCTTCCAAAGGTGGTGTGGAAGACAAAGAAATACCATATGACTGAAGGTTCTTCATCAACATCAGCAAATAATCCTTCAAATCTGACAATAGGATCAATTACTGTTGTATTGTCTTCAACTTCTTTTGATGAGCCCAAGACCAACAAGGCTTGGGTTTCCAAATGTAACTAACCATCTCTTTTGTGCAAGAACAGCTCAAGACAAACAGGAATGTATGGATCATTGACAATGGCTGTTCGAGGCACATGACAGGCAATGGCTCTCTACTCCAGAATTTTGAGAAAATTGATGGAGGGCCAGTTGCTTTTGGAGGAGATGCTGGAGGTTACATTACTGGAAGGGGCAGGGTCACAAATGGTAAGCTCAACATTGAAAAGGTAAACTTTGTCAAGGAGTTTGAATACAATCTTTTGAGTGTATCTATCAGAGTCATAACATGCTTTTTACAGAGTATGAGTGTATTGTTCTCAGGCTTGGGGTGGTCATTCCTCATGAGCACATCCTACTCAGAGCCCCCAGGAAAGGGTACATATACAAGATGGACTTTCAAGAAACATCTCCTTCAGGAGAAGTTTCATGCTTTCTATCTAAAGCAAATAGTGATGAGTCTTTTCTCTGGCATAAAAGAATGTGCCATGTAAACTTTAAAAACATGAATAAATTAATTAATAATTATTTGGTAACTGGAATGCCAAAGAAAGAGTTTACAAGTGATGACCAATGTGTTGCACGCCTCAAAGAAAAACAACACAAGGTATCTCACAAGCTAAAGGAAAGAAACTCCATTACTACTCCCCTACACTTATTACATATGGATCTCTTTGGCCCCGCCAGTGTAATGAGTCTAGGAAGGACCTCATACTGTTTGGTGATCATAGATGACTTTACAAGATTCATTTGGGTCTTCTTCCTTAGAGCTAAGGATGAGACTCCTGAGATCTTGAAGAGTTTCATCTTAAAGATTGAGAATCAATGTGATCACAAGGTCAAAACCATAAGATGTGATCAGGGAACCGAATTTAAGAACCAAATCCTTGATACATTTTGTGATGAAAATGGTATTGCAAGACAATATAGTGCTCCCATGACTCCTTAGCAAAATGGTGTTGCTGAGAGAAGAAACATGACATTTATTGAAGCTGCAAGAACTATGTTGTCTGACTCTAAACTGCCCATCACCTACTGGGCAAAGGCAGTAAACACTGCTTGCTATGTGCAAAACAGAGTTTTAGTAGTCAAGACTCATGGTAAGACTCCTTATGAACTCTGGCACAAGAGGGAACCTTTCATTGGTTTTCTCAGGTCATTTGGATGTCCTTGCACCATCTTGAATACCAAGGGTCAAATAGCTAAATTTGATGAGAAATCGGATAATGGACACTTTATTGGATACTCTTCTCAAGCTAAAGCTTATAGAGCATACAATATCACAACTAGAGTAGTTGAAGAGTCAACCAATGTGACTTTCAATGAGCACACTCCTAGTGTGAAAGGTTCTGGTCCTGATTGGCTGTTTGATCTTGATTTAGTTACCAACTGTTTTAACAAATCTTGTGAGAATGTTTTAGGATCCGTAGATATCTTATCAAGAAGAGATCCTGACCTAAGATTTGAGTTGAGAAGACCTTTAGCGCAAACTACTTTAGCTCCAATGGTAACTAACTATGCAGATGGAGTTCCTATTAGCACAGCCATGTCAAATTCAGCTAATACATCTGAGGTGCCAACAAATTTCAGCTCAGAGGCACAACACTCAAATGAAGGAGCTTCAAATATGGAAGAAAATGGTGGTGGTGACAGTGATCAAGAATTTGTTGATGCTGAAAACCACTCCATGGAAGACAACATCAATGATGTCACACACTCATTGGATCAAGTCTCTCTTGATAAGTGTGCTGATGTGGTGGGAGATACTTCAATGCCTAATCTAAATTTCTCTAATTTAGATCTCTCCAAGCAACTTGATGTGATCCCTCAACTCAAGATCCATAAGTCTCACCCCCCACAAACATCATTGGAAATGTTGACACAAGGGTAAGGATAAGTGGGCAAACCCATGATGCAAATGTTTGTCTCCACTATTGTTTCTTGTCCCAGATAGAACCAAAGAAAGTTGACGAAGCTACGCAAGAGGAGCTACTTCAATTCAAAAGGCAAAAGGTTTGGAACCTATGTCCTCTTCCTTAAGGGAAGACTACCACAGGAACCAAGTGGGTGTTTAGAAACAAGAAGGATGATAGAGAACTTGTCATCAAAAACAAGGCTAGACTAGTTGCCCAAGGGTACACATAAGAAGAAGGAATTGATTACATAGATTTCTTTGCTCCTGTAGCAAGACTTGAAGCTTTCAGAATATTCCTAGCTTTTGCTGCATCCAAGGATTTCAAGGTCTACCAGCTTGATGTTAAGTGTGCTTTTCTCTATGGAGTGATTGATGAAGAGGTGTATGTCAAACAACCACCTGGCTTTGTAGATCCTGATCATCTCGATTATGTCTGCAATCTTGATAAAGCTCTTTAAGGGTTGCATCAAGCTCCAAGAAAGTGGTATGAGACTTTATCTCAATATCTACAAAAGGGGTACTATAGATGGAACTATCTTCATCAAAGGAACATGGAATGACTTAATGCTAGTTCAAGTATATATAGATGGCATTATTTTTGGTTCAACTAATCCAAAGCTCTGCAAAGACTTTGAGAGGCTGAGGAAGAATAGATTTGAAATAAGTGCCATGGGGGAACTCAATTTCTTTCTTGGAATTCAGGTGAAGCAAGTTGATAGTGGCATCTTCATAAGTCAGTTAAAGTATGTACAAGACATACTTACAAGATTCAACATGACTGAATATAAGATTGCAAAGACACCCATAGCAAGAAACCACTCCCTTGGACCAGACATTGAGGGGGAGTGTGTGGATGAACACCTTTTTAGGGTTGTGATTGGGTCTCTTATGTATCTTACAGCTAGCAGACCTGATATCATGTTTGTCACATGCATTTGTGCAAGATATCAAGCCAATCCCAAAATGTCACACCTGGTTACTGTCATGAAGATTTTAAGATACCTCAAAGGTGCTGCTACACTAGGCCTTTGGTATCCAATGGATTCTGACTTCAAGTTGTATGCATATACAGATAGTGACTATGATGGCTACAATATGAATGCAAAGTCTACATTTGGGGGATGTCAAATCCTTGGTGGAAGGATTGTCTCATAGCAATGTAAGAAACAATCATGTGTGTCTGCATCAACTGCTGAAGCTGCTGCTACTAGCTGCTATGCTCAAGTGCTTTGGATTCAGAATCAAATGTTGGACTTTGGATTCAACTTCAAAGAGACTCTCATCCACATAAACAACAATAGTGTTATCTCTATTACATAGAATCTCGTGCAGCACTTAAGGACAAAACACATCAACATCAGGTATCATTTAATTAGAGTTAACTTCAAAAAGGGATTAATCAACTAGTCAAAAGTTAACACAAATGGACAATATTTTGATCTGTTTACCAAAGCTTTTGATGAACAGAGATTTAAATATCTTATATCAGCTATTGGGATGATTAACTTTGAGTAGATTTTCTTTAAACTTAATTCATATAATTTCTAAAATCTATGTGTCCTAAGTTGTCTATTTCATCACCTTCATAAGCCCTTGTTTATTTTGGAAGAAAACTCTTTTAAAATTTTATTACTTAGATTTTGAAAATTTTGATCATTTTCTACTTCGGAAGATATCTCTTTCCCTTCGGAAGAAAATTATATTATCAAAAACAGATAACTACTTATGTCCATTTGCCTTCGGAAGAATTTTCAAAATATCTTCCGAAGCTTAAATGAACTTATAAGTACTAATGTGTTTTTGAAGAATAATATTCTTTCGAAAGCAAATTAAGTCTCAGAAGTTTTTATTATCCTTAGAATAAAAATCACCAAGTCTTAATATCTTCCAAAGCAAAAGTTTCAATAATCTTTGAAATATCTTCCGAAATAAATTAGCTTCGGAAGCTTTTTATCAAAACTTCCGAAGAGAAAATACCTTCGGAAGATTATCGACTTCCAAGATAACAACCTTTTTGGGCACTTTTTCAGAGGTGGGACCGACATCCGGATTTCAAAGTTTATCCTCTTTTATTAACTTTGTCTCAAATTCATTTCATATATATATATATATATACTCAACGGTCTCTTTCACTCTCTTTTTCATCTAAACACTTCTAAACCTAAATTCACCTAAAACCAACCTTGTTCTTATCTTCCTTCACCATTAAGCTTTCTCAAATGGCCAACCTTGACCGTAGAAACAACCCTGATTTTTCCATGGAACTCCACAAGCAGCACAAACAGGTTGCTCTGTTGGACTTTGAGAAAGATCAAAGTTTCTCAAGGTTTGTCGTTTTCTTTCTTTGTCCAACTACTTCACCTCCCTTACCATTGATCTTCCTCTCTATGAGGATCAACTTTTGGAATTTTGGAAGACCTGCCAAGAGGTCATTATTGATGGGGAGAAGGCAATGTCTGTCACGGTGCAGGGGAGAACAATCTTCATCACTCCAGCCATCATAAACACACACCTTCACCTGGATGATGTATAAGGTGAATTGTCTTTTCCCAAAGCTGTTGTCAACCATTCCTTTGAGTAGATGGGCTATGAGGGAGATTTCTCTATAAAGACCTTCAGGAAAGGAAAGGTCTCATCTCAGTGGAAGTACCTACTTTATGTGATCATACACAGCTTGTGCAACAAGTATGGAGGATGGACCAGATTTCTGAGGATCTCTCCTTCATAGTTCATGGGATGGTTCAAGGGGTCAAGTTCATGTACTCACAATTTGTGTATACTAATTTTCTTACAAACTTAGACTCCTTAGGTTATTATATGTTCCCTAGATATGTTCAACACATTCTCAACTGTGAATTAGGCTCACAGTTGAGGGGATCAGGTAATATTTTTAAATTGGGACTGATGAAGCCCAACATCTTTAAAACAGTGAAGAAGTCAACTGTTGGCTTCTCTGGGGTAGAAACAACCCTTGTCCTAAAAATGTTAGAGCTCATTTGCTTAAGGTGACAACCTAGCAGCACAAGCTAGGAACCCACACCTTCTACATCTCAACCCACCAAAACAACCATAAATCATCCACACCTACTAAAGAAAATCCAAACGAACCCCTGCTCAAGCTACTAAGCTTGTGCAGGCCCCTATATCATCACCCATTACTAAGGTGGATCTCTCTGAACCTGTTTAGGAGGTCCATATACAAGAGGCTCTCACTTCTGCAAGTGATTAAATTTTTAAGACCTCAAAAATGGCAACTCAGCCCATTGACACTTAACATGAAGTTGTCATTGAGCAGAGGAAATCCCGCAGCCAAGAACACTATGCTGGTGATGAGGATGAAGACTTTGGACTACTATGAAGGTCTTGATAGTAAGAAGACAAATGCGAGCAGGTCTTGATCTTGTCAACATGCCACTTGCCAATCCAACTCATCATAGGCAAGCTGAAAGAATGACTGACAGGATACAAGACAGGATTGTTGAAGTGTTCAAAGCAAGAAGACAAATGCGAGTAGGCAATTTCATTGGTCAACTGGATGTTGAGGTGAATCCTAAGATTAGCTTCAAAGGGGAAACCTTGACTGAAGGCCCAGTGATAGAACCTGTGAGCACTGTCATAGAACCAATAACTTCAGCATCCCATTCCCTCAGTGAAACACCTATTGGTGAAGGTGTCTTCAGCCTCTCTCTGACCAGAGTCTGACTGCTACATCAGACAATGAAGACCAAAACTCTCTCCACCTGAGTCACAAAGGTCTGTGGGTGACAAAGGGAAAAGGATATTGACTACTGAGGAGATTAAGGAGAAGGAGAGAGAGAGAGGAAGAGGAAGCTAAGGGAAGAATGTTCTAGTGGATCCTCAGGTTTCATAGAAGCTGGTATCAGGGCTAGTCACAGACCAAATGCTTAAAATGATGAGTTGAGAGCAACCAGGATACACTATTTGGAGACCAGGAACTATGACATTGATGAGATCATCTCGCTTTCCTTAGAGGAATTATATGAACTGGCAGACAAATAGATGGCTAAAAAGAGGAAGAAGGTAGAGGATGCAGAGTTGCTCCTTAAGATCAAGGAAAAGAAGGCAGAAAAGGTTGTACAAACATGCTCCTACCTTCTCCATAGTTCAAGAAAGTCCTGAGAAAGAGGTTGTGGCAACTGAACAACCTCAGGTAGACAAGGAAGCTGACAAACAAAACATGATTAACTACCTGAGTGCCACAGGGCTCTACTAGACAGCTGTACTTCTTTCCTTATCATATGAGTACATAGAATTTGAATACCTTAAACAGCTTGAGCTACAAGTTCTCAAAGAACAAAAGGCTGCTAAGAGGAAGATAAGGGAAGAAGCAGCAAAGTCAAGAGCCATCATCTAAAAAAGTCAAAAGAAGTCTACTGATAGGCAGAGGATGATGAGCTTCTTGAAGCTGTATGGATTCTCTGGAAGGAGACTTGGTCCAATGTCTCTATCTATCATGGATGAGCACATTAGAGTGATCAAGCAAAAGACTAAGAGAGGAGAACTTATTGACTTACACTCCCTACCAAGTCAGGCTCCTCCTGAAGCTGAGGTTAAGGTTGAACCATTTGAGACAACACAACCTGGACCTCATACTGGACCATAGCAAGATTCATCTTTTGATCCACAACATGGTCCAACTCTCTCTCCTTCTAGACCTGTGAAGGAGGAGGATCTAACTGAGATAGACAAAACAGAACAAACTGGTACTAAAGGCCAGTCTACTCAGTTAAAAAGGAAGAAAAGGATGGCCTCTAAATCTGTATCAAAGAAGAAACCAAAGGCATCCACTTCCAGACCTCAGGATGAGTCAGGGCATCCTGAGGCTGTGCAATAAGAGGCTGCTAAACCTACTCCAACTCAAGTAGTGCCTCTTGCATCAGGAAGACCCATCTTGTCTTGGACTTTTGCTACTAATCCAGACAGATGGTATCTCAATAGAGATCAAGGTGGTCAAGATGTCTACTTCTGGCAAGACATGCTTAACTTACCTCTGCATTATCTCTTTGACATGAGAAGGTATTCTGAAAGTCTGAGTGATCCTGACCAATTGATGAAAAAGAAATGGTCATGATCATGATCATGATGAGGACTATCAATATCTGAGGACACTTCTTTGTTTTAATAGCATTAGCCTAGGGGGTGTTTGTTAGGCTTATATGAATGCTAATGCACCCAAAACAAACCAAGTGCTTCCTGCATGCATGCACTTGGTACTAAGTAGAAGTTGCTTTGGAAGTTTGATACTCTACACAAGAAAATATTCTAAGTATGAAATCTTCCGAAGCCAAGACCAATCACTTCCGAAGCCAAAAGTAAAGTCTTCCGAAGCTTCAAAGACAAAGTCTTCCGAAGCCAATAAAGTGAAGACAGATTTCTTCCGAAGACTTTGAAGGACATGCTTTCTCTGATGTACTTTTCATAAAACTGACCAACTTTCCGCTGCAACTCTGAAGACTCACTAACTTATACAAGTTGGTGAATGGTCCATGCTTTTTGTAACTGTACATTGAGGTCTTGAGTCTGTAACTTTTTACTTTATGTACTTTTATCCTTTTTGTAATATATTAGGATGTGAGCTATGACATGTCATAGTCACTAGTCAAAAGACAAATCTGTCTTTTGACTTTACATTGATCTTGTTGTTGTCTAGATTAATGTTTTCAGCTAGCCTTCAAAGTACGACCGGCTGTAGGATGTAGTATAAAGTGTCTCAAGTCCTTGTATCATATCTTTATGCTTTGTAACACTTGTAAAAGAACTTGAGAAACAATATACTGCAATCTTGAAAACCTTTACTTTGTTGTTGTGCTCTTAAGTTTCTATCTCTTGTTTACATATATATGTATATACATATATACACATATATATATATACATATATACATATATATATATACATATATATGTATATACATACATACATATATATATATATATATATATATATATATATATATATATATATATATATATATATATACATATATATGTATATGTATATGTATAGTATCATAACACCCTATAATTTGAAGTCTGCAACCATCCTTTCTTTAACCCATATTTTCTTCTTTTATCACTCAACCACAAAAATAAAATCTCTTTCTCTTCCTTTCTCTTCTCAAGATCTGCATATTTTTTCTTTTTTTTCTAAATATCAATATCAATACAAGTTTCTTGTAGATTAATTCATCTCCTTCATCATTTATTGTTGCAGCTAAAAATTATGCACTTTGTTTCTGACTTCAAGGCGTCAAAAGTGACACCGTCGCAATGTCGGTACCTCTTGTTGCTCATCTTATTGGCCGCCACACACCTTCACCTTATTCTACACTTTCTACCATGAACACCTAAAAACAACTAAAAACCTTTAAATCTTGAACTCACAACCACAAAAAGACCCAAAAAGGTATGTTTTTAAATTAGCTTAAAGTGGTTATTGTTGATGGGTAATAGGAGTGAGCAAAGAAGGTAAATATTTTATGTGTTTTTTTATTTATTTTAAGACATATTATAACTTTGTGTTCCAGAGTTTAAATGAAATGAAAAGAAGATAAATATTTTTATGTGTTTTTTTTTTATTATTTCCTTTTATTTTGAAAGGAAACTTAGGAGAGAAGATATTAAAAACTAAAAAACACAATTTTTTTAGTTTTATTTCATTTCTCTTCTTAAAAAACTCAAAAAGATAACTTTGTTTTACTTTCCACTCTTTTCATATCATTTCTTTCCTTAAAAAAATACTCGTTCTCTCGATAAAGAAAACTTATAAGGACAACTCTTTTTTTCACTATTTTTCTTTCTTGAATATTTGTTCTCTACTTAAAATAAAAAAGATTAAGTTACTATTTGCATCTCTAACCTTTCTCACATCTAAATAGTTGCATCATTAAAGTGTAAAAAACATCATTATTTACCCTGATTTTTTTTCATCTTTTTGAATCGTGAAAGCTGGTGTCGTTAGTTTTTCTATTAAATATTTTATGAAATAACTAAAAACTATGTATAAAAAATGAAAATAAAAAAACTTGTGAGATCCACTCACATCTTTTGACCTTAAACACACTTTCTTAATTATTCACCAAACACCCCCACCAAAAACACACACCCACACACAATCTCTCTCATTTCTCCATCACTATCACTACCACAGTCAAACATTACTACCACCGTAACCATCCATCACCATAGCACCACCACTGAACACACACACACACACACACACACACACTCTCTCTCTCTCTCTCTCTCATGTGTCTTTGGTGGTGGCGATGGGGGTTGTGGTGGTGTCGCATTGGTCGGTTGTGGTGGTAGCGAAGGGGCAAGCTGTGATGGCTGTGATAAGGGTTGTGGTGGTGGTGATGGTGTTGGTGATGACGAGAGATAGTGGTGGTGGTGGGTGAATGTGGTGGTGATGGTGATGGGTACCTATGGTGATGGTGATGGTGATGGAGATAAGGAAGGAGAGAGAGAGAGAGAGAGAGAGAGAGAGAGAGAGAGAGAGAGAGATAAGGAAAAAATAGGTGTGTGTGAGAGAGAGAAAGATGAAAGAGATGGGTTGTTTGACAATTTCTGAATGATTAAATGCTGAACCAATAAAAGGTCTGAACTATTAAGTGTTGAACCATTAAGAGCTAGCATATCGCTTAACTATTCAAAAGCAAATGTCTGACCAATTCAGATAAAATGTCTTAACTATTCGATATTAGACCTCTTAACCATTCAACATTAGTATAATGTTTAACCATTCAGAGGGCAAATGTTTGAACCATTCAGACATTTGCTTACGAAACAAACAGTCTAAACTATTAAGTGTTAAACCATTCAGACATTTAAACCATTAAGAGGCTGATTCATATGCTGCCAAACAGCTCAGAGAGTAAGATGAGAGAGAGTAGGTGAATTAGTGAAATGATGAGATAAATGGGTAGATCCCACAAGTTTCTTTTATTATTATTTTTTTATTTTTAAGGGTAGTTTAGTTTTTCATAAAAATATTTAACAGTGAAACTAACGACGACAATCATTAGGATTCAAATTCATAAAAATATTTAACAATGAAATTAACGGCAACAATCTTTAGCTTGCTCAGGCTCGAGCTCGGCTCCTTTTACATTTAGAAAGCTCGAGCTCGAGCTCGGCTCATTTGAAGTTTTATTTCTAAAGCTCGAGCTCTGTTTGTCAGAAAATTTTCAATCCCGAGCTTGGTTTGTTTATCATTAATTATTAAAATTATATTTTATTTATAATTAATTTTATAATATTCATAATCATTTTTATTTTATATAACATAATCTCGAGCTCGTTTAAACTAGGCTCGAATCGAGATTTTCTCAAACCGATCTCGAGCAGCTTGCGAAACAGATCGACTTGTTTAGATCCGTACATATGCGATAAAAAAAACCAGAAAAAACGTAATTTAGTCTTTCTAAACCCTAGTTTGAGTAAAATTTAAAACCCAAATTTTTGCTACATTTTGATTCGATGATCGACTAAACAGCAGATGTCTCTGATATTTGCATCATAGCTCCCATTTGCGCTTGATCCACCAACACACGTAAGTATTCCTAGTCCTACCTCTGTTACAATGCAATTCTTCCAACGATCGTGTTCATTTTCAATCATAATATGATCACGTGATCTATATCACACAAACGAGGTGTTAAGATTGATTACACTGTTGGTTTGACTAAACGATGGCAAAATATTGAAGATTTCTAATGCAAAATTTGAGGCAGTATTCGTTTCAGTTGTTTATTTGAAATGTTTTAGGTTCAGTGCTTTGTGATCTTGTATGTATGAATTGAATGGTGCAGTACTGTAATTGAAGTGTTTTCTTATAGTAAAATTTTTAACTTCTTTGCGTTTGTCTTCTGATCAGAATGGAATTGACTGGTTTTGATCTAGCAAAAGGGGCCAACTGGGTGCAAACAGATATTTATAAGTTGGGTTTTAATACAACATCAAGAAAACATCATTTGGGTCACCTATTTAAGCTTGATGGGTGTGATAAATTGTCACCAAGAACCAACTGGGCACTGCAAATAAGTATGAAGCAAAAGTCTAAACGTTGTTATTCACTTTGTGATCCAGTCACATCTTCCATACAGACCAAAAATTATGAACCAATAAGGACAAGTGAGTGACAATCTAGAATCAGAACCACACATTTTCTTTTCTTTAGTTTCTTTTCCCTGCAATTTAAGTTTGGCATAAAAACAAACAAATGTACCTGGTAATTCGGTAAATCCCTCTGTATAGCGAAGCTATGGGTAGGGTCTTCGGAGGGGTCCCTGTTGTCAATAGTGGCTAAAGCGACTGCTATAGCGCGATAAATAGCAGCGAATAGATAGGGTCCCGCTATTTGTGTTTTGAATCCAAATAGCAACCGGTAGATTTTTTTTAATATTTTTTATACTTTTTTTTTTTATTTTTTACAAATATAAAATCGACCCAAATAGAGTATTTTTGCTAGTTTGGTGGTGTTTGCTTATATTTTCTACTACTTAATAGCAAACATGTTTATTTATTAAATGTCAAGCATTTCTTGAAATTCCTACTACCTTATCGCTAAACATGAAATATCGGGCGCTATTTACGCTATTCGGTACGTAGCATATAGGTGGCTTGTCGTTATTTACTGCTATTCGCTATTGACAACTATAGGAGGGGTGGGTTGAGAGCAAACCTTACATCTATCATAGAGGATAGAGAGCCTGCTCCCATTAACACCAATTTAATTTAGAGATCTATGCATAAAATAGCAAAATACAATTCTTTACTTCCTTGTTCTAGCAACCAACTATGAAAACTGTCTAAAACACTAAAAAAGCAGCAACATTTTACCTGTTTACTATTTTAGCAGGTCTTTTTCTGTGAAATTGCTTTATTGGTTTTTAAGTTTTTGGTAACACTAGTAAGTATTTGATCAAAAATGCTGAAAATTTATAAACTCCTTAGAAAAATAGGAAACAGGAAAATACAAAATTTACCTGTTAAACTGGTAATTAATGAAGTATTGCCATTTCTGCAAACCGAAAAATGGAAGTATGTTGCCACGTTAGGGAATTTTTGTAGTTGGTTGCTAGAATCAGGACTTGGTTCATATTATCTTGCTATTTATGCAAAAACCTTTTAAATTATAGTCACCTCATATATTTTTAATTACTCAAATGACTGTTCTTCAAATTTCCTTGTGTATTTTGTAAGACAGATGAATCAATGTTGATCATAGTTCGCCATGGAGAATCAATGTGGAATGAGAAGAATCTGTTTACTGGTTGTGTTGATGTACCTCTAACAAAAAAGGGTGTGGAAGAAGCAATAGAAGCTGGCAAGAGAATCAGTACCATGCCACTTGACATTGTGTACACATCAGCATTGGTTCGTTCTCAAATGACAGCTATGCTTGCCCTTACCCAACACTGCTGCCAGAAGGTAGTTCTTTGATTTATTTATTTAATTCAGGCCAGATACGGCAAACGACAATTCCACTACTCTAATAATCTTTCTTGAAAAATAATATTCTACTTGCAAGCCCTTTTACATGACACATTAATAATGTGAATTTTAACTTGTTTTAATAAGTAGCATTTGAACTTGCAGGTTCCTATAATCATTCACAAAGAGACTGAAGAAGCCGAAATTTGGAGTCAAATCTACAGTGAAGAGACCAAAAATCAGTCTATTCCAGTTGTTAAAGCATGGCAACTAAATGAGAGAATGTAATCTTATGTCAATCTATCCCTCCCTCTCTTGTGTCCCATCTATAATACAAGAGTTTTAGCTATGCAATAAAATAAAAGAAAATTATTGTTATTTTGTTCTGTCAGGTATGGTGACCTTCAAGGTCTTAACAAGCAAGAAACTGCTGAAATATTTGGGAAGGAGCAAGTTTTAAGGTGGCGTAGAACTTATGAAGTTCGTCCACCAAATGGTGAAAGTTTAGAAATGTGCCTGCAAAGAGCCGTTACCTACTTCAAAGACAATGTAATATGACACTTTTTTTTTTCTTTTTCTTGTTTTCAACCAAGCATGGTTGAAAGAATCTTTAGAACTTTGTGTAATAGAAAAGTTGCTGAAAATGTTTCTATTGCACAGATAGAACCAAAACTTATGGCGGGAAAGCATGTGATGGTCGTTGCACATGCCAATTCCCTGAGGTCTATTATAATGTATCTTGATAATCTTAGTCCTCAAGAGGTTATCAACTTAGAGCTATCTACTGGGGTGCCTATGTTGTACATCTATAAAGATGGAAAATTCATCAGAAGGGGAAGTCCTCCAGGAACTAAGGAAGCTGGTGTTTATGCTTATACTTCGGTAACAAATCTGAACTAGATCTATCAAGATACCCTCTTTTTTGCTTATATATACTCTAAATTTCTAAGTTTATTTATTTTTTGATGGAAAATGTTATGTTTACTTTAAGTAGTTGTAAAGAAGTTTGTATAGCATTAGTCAAGGCAAAAGTAAGTTTTTGCAGTCTGTTCCAGCTTGCAATAGTGCCTTCTATATCGTGGATTCGTCTTGTGAAAGTACCTTCTACCATTTAAAGATATAATATTACCTAAAATTTGGAAGATAGAAGCACGAAACTGAACGAACTTGAGTTATTGAAGATAAAATACTTTGAACGAACTTGAGCAGAAGATAAAGGACCAGAAGCCCTCTCAAAAAGAAGTTCAGAAGTTTCTGAAAGAACTTCTTGATCAGCAGTTGACCGTTCGTTCCCTGTAAAATTGGATTTGACCTCAAGTCCTAAAGGTAGCAATCTTCTAATAAAGTTGCGAGGGCTCCATCATTGAATGTAGTAGAAACAGAGAATTTCCTGAGGAAACTAATCAAGTAAGAACTATCACCAATATATTCAAATACCTTAAAGGGATCCTCCGCTCTTGACATCAACTTGTTCTTTCTCTTGGAGGTTTCTTTTCATAGATGATCCCATACCAAATCACATAGAACAAACATTAGTTGCCTTTGATTTTAGTTCCTTGGCTTTGTACAATTCATTTGCCTTCTCAATGCTTGCCTTGACTTGTTCTCTCTTGCCTTGGCTTCAGTTTTAATGCTTGCCTTTTGTTAATTGAAAATAGGACGAGATCAATAGGATTAGTATCATAACATGTTCAAAAGGGCTTGTTTTGGTTAAGCAAATAGGACCTTGATTAAATGCAAACTCAACATGAGAAGGTTTAAGATCCCACTCCTTCATAATCTTTCTCACCAATATCCTGAGTAGCATTTCAATGGTTCTTCTAGTCACTTTTGGTTGCTCATCAGTTTCAGGATGGTGTGAACTTCTACATAGCAGCGTCGTGCCTAAGAGCTTCCGCAAAGTCTTCCGAAAGTAGCATATAAACCATGTCTTTATGTGACACGATGGTTTAAGGAACCCCATGAAGGCGTATTATCTTTTAAAATAATTAGTAGTCTTGGTGCAAGCCTGCAAGGGATGAAATGCGCCACTTTTGAGAAACGGTTCACCACCACCATGATAAAATATTTCCCCCTTTGAATTCTTGGTAGTGCGATAATGAAATCTATACACAAGTATTCCTAAAGCTGATTTGGAATACAAAGAGGTGTGTATAACCCTTTCTAAAATATTTCCCCCTTTGAATTCTTGGCGTATGGAACGACATATAAGAGCTTTTACGTCCTTTATCATACAAGGCCTATAAAAATACTCGTGCAGTATCTCCACAATCTTAGTATTGCCAAAGTGACCTGCCAACCCGCCATCATGGGCGTCCTTAATAAACAAGTCTCAAATAGAAATATAGAACCTTTAGGAATGCACAACTTACCATTTTTGAAGAGAAAGTCGTCTTGAACAATGCAAGGATCTTTAGATGCATTCAGAGAAGAACATATAACAGGAGAAAAATCTAGATGTGCTTCATATAACTCAAACTTCAAAATTAGACAATATAGAGTGTCTTCTAGAAAGAGCATCCATTTGAGGAACCAGCCTTGTGATATGATGCAAAGGAATACATTTGAAGGAATTCAACCCATTTGGCATCTTGGGTTGAGTTTATGCCGGTGATTAATGTATATTTAGAGTTTCATGACTAGAAAATAGAACAACTTGCCTTGGTTTGAGGTAATGAGACCAATGATGGCATAGGACTCCTTGTCATAAGCGATATGATTAAGCTTGGATCCATCGAGTCAGGTTGCTTTTCTAAAGTAGAACATCCCCAATACGAACACCACTTGCATCACATTCAAGCTCGAAAGGCATGTCAAAGTTGTGTAAAGCAAGTATAGGTGCTAGACTAAGCTTTTCTGAACGAATTAAACGACAAGTTCTGAACAAACTTCAGAAGTTTCTAAAAGAACTTCTGGATCATGGCCATTCTCTCCATCCTTCAAGTGGATGTGCAGCAGGTTCTCAAGGAAGCTAGGAAGGATGAAGGGCGCTCTCATTGATGTATATCTCAGGTCGGAGTAAAAGCATGGCTAAGTAGATCCGCTGAAAGTCGACTGCTTTCATATATGCTTGTCTCACCTTGTGTTTTTAGGGGAAAAAACAGAAATTTTTGAATTTGATGTACAAAAATCCTTCACTTCTCATGACACAAAGCCTTTTTATGTTGACCTCACCCCCCCTCTCTCTGTATCTGCATGCATCTGTGTGCATATACATATACATGTGCATGTACCTATACATATACCTAAACATGTATTCATGGGACTTGTACACATGTGATATACCTATACATGTATACATGGGATGTGTACACTTCTTGTTCTTAGCATCTTTTCGATGGTGTTTCGCTGAAGGTAACTACACTTTTCATCTCAAAAATGCAAAGTTCACACCAGTTTTTATGGTTAAAAGGCCACCTTTTAAAGGAAACCAAATTTAAAACCTTGAAATGTGTTTTGAATGTGTCCTTGTGGTTCCAACGAAAAGAGACAGTTCACATGTGAACCAAAATCTGTTGATCATTTGATGCTAAATTCTCGAAATTGTGTAAATCTTTGATGGATTTAAGATGGAGAGGATCTGTTGCTTCACTTTACAATTTACAATCCATTACTAATTCCTCAAGAAAATGGAAAAATGGCAGACGGACTTGTTTTTCATCGTTAATATGCCTTTAATTTTGTTATATATTCTGTTTCTGAAAGATTAATTTGGTGACGGGTTGCAATGGCTGTTCTATCCCTCAGCTCAGGTCGTAGCTATTTGGTCAGCAAATCTGGTTATTGTAGTTAAACTTGATTAGGTGATGCATAAAGCAGTGAGAATATTGTTATGTGGTCTATGGGTAAGTAATAACTTGTATCATATGTTGGCTTGTGTTTCAGAATTTGGCCCTTTACAAGGATCAGATGCTGCAAGGAACCATGAGAAAAAAATTAGTTGAATGCTGCAAGGAGCCTTGAGAGCGATTTTGTATCCGCTGAAGTAGTTGAAATCGTGCTTGGCATCCAGATCTGTTGAAAGTCTTTCTGCGGTAAGAAAACACATACCTACCATTAGTGAGATGGGTATATTATTGAGGCACTTAATCACTTTGATTTGCTTAAATTATTAGTTTTTTCATTGTCAAAATATGTACAAACAAATTTATGATAGATTTAACATGGCTACTAGTAAAAAGCTTTCATGATCGTCAATACAATGACTTTGCTATGCAACCTTTTATTTTCTCAGACCCCAACTTAAACCTCCCCCCACCAAAAACAGAGAAAAAAACAACACACACACACAAAGGAAACTGAAACTCCAATTAAACCAAAAAAACATGCATCTCTGCTCCCTCATCACCTTCAGACCATCAGAGACCACCCATTAACACCACAAAGGTTTCTGGCAGCACTACAACAATTCCTTGCAACATTAGGTACTGACGGGTATATTTGAGTATTAATCGAAGAAGGTGTTGACACATATATACGCGGCGAGTGCTCTTGTAGAGTGTAGGCTACTACTACTATTAGTATTCCTTAATTTTATTTTGTTTTGCTTACTTGCATTGTATTGTTATTTGTTATCTACCATATGTACTTTATACTTTTTAGCTTAACAAATAGCGTTTTGGGTTAGTGGTGTCACTAAAAGCAGTCTCGATCATCTATGATAACGGAAAGATATGCTCTCATCTTACCCTCCTAGACACTACCAATAGCTTTTACTCAGGGCCGGCCCATGTGTTGTTAAAGGGAAGCACTGGGTTTGGGGCTCCCAAAAAATAGAGGCCCATTTTTTTTAATAAAAAAACTGTTATACTTTAGGCCCATTCACCCATCAAAGCTCTCTTATACCATATACCGACTTTCCTTTTCTCGGTTAGGGTTCCGACTTCCGACCGTTCATAACCCATCACTTCAGTTGTCCGTCGTTCCACGCCTGCACAGTGCACTGCCTACCCTTCGATGGCCGGTTGCTGTCTACTGCCTTCTGCAATCTACGATCTGCTGCATCTGCACATTAAAGGGGACCAAATCTTGGCTTGTTTTAATATCATAAACAAAGGCTCTTTAGTCTCTACTCCTCATTTAATCTCTTAAACAAAGGCATACTCAAATCTCAATACTCCAGTCTCCAGGCTCTCTACATCTAGCATCTCTACTTCTTTTTTATTCTATTTGAATCTGTAATAGCACTTAACAAGTTTGCAGGTTAGTCTCTTAAATCTTACATCTTAATTGATGAATTTTGCTTAACTAATTTAGTGCTTTGAATCTTTAATATCTTGATAGTTCTGTTTAAAGTTTGAAGGTTGTTGCTGCTCATTAGTATTGTTAAAAGTTTTAATAATTTGATTTGGTATTAGTCTTAAATCCTTTTAGTTTTACATTAGGTTAGAGCCTTAGAGGTTGGCAGGTTGCTCATTGCTTTAAAGGTTGATTTGTTTAGGTAATTAGATTGATTTGGTACTTTTGTGATTTAAATTGTTAACTCGATTTCAAAAGTACCCTTCCGATGCATAAAAAAGGCAAAACAATAAGCTTTAAAGGAATCAATAAAATTATCACTACTCGGATAAAGGAGGAGGGTTTTAATAAAAAAAAGTTTGGATAGGGCCTCATTTTTTCTAATTTGATTGGGGCCTCAAAAAACATTGGGATGACCCTGCTTTTACTATGTGTAAGATTTTACTAGGTAAGTTATCTCTTTGTTTAAGGACAAAGAAATGAACTAACCAGTAACATTTTAGAGACTAAACAACCTGCATGCTCTTTGGATGTGACTGGTTGTCCGTAAAACCCTGGGGCCGAGAAGCTAGGGTTTGAACCCCATCCTTGTGTTTTTGTATCCCGACTCAAGCGCACTCGTATATTTTATTACTCTAATGATCGAGCCCTAGTTGACAGGTTTGATCGCTTGCCCCACAACAGAGACCAGCCTAGTTGACAGGTCTGGCCTTGGACCGGCCCAACCCAACCAAGAATTTCATTTCTTTTGTGTTCTAAGCCAATACTCATCACTTATTGTAAGAATAATCTTCTTTTGACAAGTTTGAGATTGTAAATCTTTGTAAGCCTATTACATATATAATAATAATATTAATTTATAAGTGAAATGAATAGTGGCTATGTCATGTTCTTGTTTTGCCCACAAAGCTTTTGTATTTTTCGTTTTTACCGTTGCTCAAGTTTATAAGAAAGGAGACTCAGGAGAGACGGGGTTTGTGAGGGTTTCGTCGAGTGTAGGTGGTCGCCTCTTGGTTATGCAAGTTGGGTTAGTAGTAATAGTTGGCATCAACCATCGACATGCAATGACGTTGAATAAAAATGTCGTGTTGAATGGCATGGCAAACGACTGTGCAACCCGCTAACAGTTATTTTGACAGGGTATACGAGTGTTTGCAGCCACGACGACTCTCCGTTTCTGAACCCTCTAATATGGAAATATATAGTTATGAAACTCCGCCGCAAAGCGCGGGTAGATACTACCTAGTTGCTTTAAAATAACAAGTCATACAACACCAATGGATATTAAACTTAACTGGGATATAGTTTATTTGTAGGTTACATAAATATTTGTAAGCTGGTAGTGTGGTTGAGAGGTATGTAGATTGTAGAGGCTGCTTAAGATACAAATTTCTTTAAAAAAATAACCAAAATAACCATTTGACCAATCACATGTACTTATAACCATTGACGTACTATAGAGCTTACCGATAAATTTAAGCAATGAACTCCTTTGTAATATAATCTTTTAGAATCTCTTTCAAAAGACTGTTTGTATGTATATTTATGTTATTCCTTTCGTTTGCATGAAGAACAAAAGATATGAAACGAATTAAGTGCATGCGACATTTGCATGGACTTGGTTTATGAAACATTTTCAAACCAATTTGTCATGTGTAATATGATTCCACATAAAAGGGTTTATTCATGCTCAAAAAGAATGGATAAAATGTGTGTTATATTTAAAAACAATATTAGCTCACTATTTTTCTCTATATATTTCAGCAACCATTTATGTTATGCAGTGCCGCAAAAGAAGCAATGTTTTAATAGTCATGGCCATGTATTTTTAACTTTAGCCACTATCCTAAGATATTGTTGCATCAATTCAATTTGAAAAGCATGCCCCTTAATTTAGCCGTAATTACAACTACTCTGGCCCTAATTTTCCTATATGTCCAACCTATTAAGCTTTAGGGTTAGTAGGAAACTTTACCAGCAATTATAATGTATAATATGAAAAAACTAAATTGAGTAATAGTTGGGTTTTGGTGTTCTTCTATTTGATCACATGAACCATGTTTAAGAACAGACAAATGTTATTTCGTATTTTTATTTGGGAACCGATCCCTTGCATTTCCATTTAATCTTTGCCGGAAAACCTCACTCGCCGGTAGGGTTTTGACCGCTAAGCGTCGGTGGTCATTCTTGGTTGGCGGTGCTTTATTATATCCGATTATGAATGTGGTGTTGGTGTTTTGTCCCGATCTTGGTTGGTGGTTGTGTTGGTGCTTAATCAACTGTAATTGTCGTCTTTGGAGGTCCGATTGGGTTGCCTGTTGCTCGGCAGCGGTCCCGGTTGCCGCCATCACAGCACCGACTTGCTTGGTCTGTCAGCTGCCATGGTGGTTTCTTGGTCCCCATCGCCACCCGATCAAAACTTGCATGGACTTTCTTGGTGACAAAGGTGGGGATCTGGTTAACGCGTTACGGCGGACGGTGTCGCCTTGCTGACTGTCGTCGGCGACTGACTAGGCCAGTTTCACCCTGGTGGCATTGATGTTAACGATAGCATGGTACTTGCGAGGTTATTTTGTCCGGAGGCGTTTAGGTTTTCAAAGGGTGTGCGATGGTGTTTCTGCCAATGGTGGTTGCGGTCGTCCACTAGGGTTTCCTGATCTGGGCGTCTCTACCCCTTACCATTGTCACAGGCGGTGGCTCGTCACCCCCGTGAGGTTGATGGTGGGGTGGTGACGTTGGTGATGGTGATCCGGTCGGTTTGACCAGAGTCAATGATGATGAGGTTTGTCTCATCCAAGACTAATTCTAGTTAGGTATATTGTGATGTCGATGACAACAAGCGTTGCTCATCCGAGACTAACTATGTTTGGGTATGTTGTTTAGGTGTTTTTTGCAGTCGTGGCTATGATTGGAATGCAAGCCTGGTATTGCTTGCCATGGCTTGGTGGCCGTTTAAGGTATGCAGCCACAACCAAACAGTGGTTCTGAGCCCGATTCTGGTTGTTTCATAACCGTTGAGATTGACTTCTTGTATAAATATTGGTGATAGGCGATAACGATAAACGAATGACCTTTGATATTGTTGTTTTGGCGTGGTAAACGGTTAGTATGCTGTCACAACAAACTGATATTTCCAAGCCTTTTATCGAGTTATCTAGGTGTCGATTCATCCTCGCCGTGAAACGCGGGGGGAGAAAACCACTAGTTCACTTAAATAAATCTAATTAGTGGGTTATATTCGCTCAATGCACCAGGTCACCCATGCTGGCATGTTGCGATTGAGAATAAAATTGTTGTCGTAACGTAGAAAAAATAAACATGTCACAACATTGGCTTAGTCTTGGGTAAATTTTTATCGGAACATAGATAAAAATAAACATATCGTAACGATATATATAAGAGATGCTAATAACATTCTATTTTGAATAAAAGTGTTATAAGGAAAATAAAATAAAATAAATGATAGTTAGTTATAACTAATAAAAATAAAATAATAAATAAAAAGAAATTTGAAATATCTTTGTTTTTACGTTCTTGTCAAATTATATGATGTTAAGATACTATTCTTTCCACTCATACATAAAGTTTACCTTTTTCATAACCATTTGGTTATAATACGGTTCTATTTCTCCATGTTATTTTTGTAGGCTACAAACAATATATAATCAATCTAAAATAAACAAAATGATTGCAATATGACAAAAGGAGAAGATGGGTGCATGCATGGGAATGGGATTGTGGGAAATGAAAGATGGGGCACCATCGAACATGCCTTGTATTAGTAAAAGGCAAGGGCAAACCACCAGACCAGTCGGTTTCTTACATTTTCAGTCATTTATATACATTTCAAAACAATATATTTCGAAACATTAAAAAAAGGTTAACGAAACCCTTTTTAATATATTTATTAATTTATTTAATTTTTAATTTATATATATATATATATATATATATATATATATATATATATATATATATATATATATATATATATATATATATATATATATATACACACACACATATAGGGAGGTTCTACTAAAAATATATTTTGCCTAAAAAGGTTAATAATCTTGTTCTTCTATATCTTAATCAATGGCTAACATAATAATGTTGTCAACAAAAATGTGGAATGACATTTTGGATATCTAACCAATTTTGTTAATTTTTTTAAGTTTCTCTTAAAATTTTAAAATGTTTATAATTTTTTCATGCTAGATTATTTTTTAAAACAAATTTTACCCTAAGGTCAAGCATTTTTTCATCTTTAAATTGAGTATAGTATTTTACAAAAAAATACATTATGTGAAATTGTGCTGCATTTTAACGTTTTTATGTTGTATTTCATAAAAAACAATATAGAATTGTGTTGTTTTATGTCAAACAACACACTTTTGTGTTGTTTTGCATCAAACAACACAGTTTTGTGCTGCTTTGCGTCAAACAACATAATTTTGTGTTGCTTTGCGTCAAACATCACAGTCTTATGCAAATATTATTTTTTATTTGAACTTCGTCCTGTATATATATATACACCTCATTTCTTCTTACACGTCTTAGGCAAATATTACTTTTTATTTGAACTTTCTCATACATACATATATATATATATATATATATATATATATATATATATATATATATATATATATATATATAGGGTCTGGTTAAAAAAACCATTTGTCTAAAAAACATAAGAAGCAATATAGGATTGACACACGATAATATTTAAAATTAAATATGAAGTGTAATATTGTGTTTCACAATTAGCAACATATAAACAACATGAAAATTAGTTTTTCTTTAATTTTCTTCAATCTATTATTAATCTCAACTGCTTTTATTAATCTCTTCTTTAGATTTTTAATTTCATTAATCAAAACTCAATCCAATTTCAATATAAAATCATTTTTTTCTTCCAGATATGTGTATTTTGATCAAAAGTCAATCTAATTTAATATAAAATCAATTTAGAACAAAGGTAGTTTAATATTCTTTATATAATTTTGTTTATAAAATGTTTATTTAAAAAAAAGTTATTTTTTATAAAGAAGATATTTTTTATAAAAATTTTGTTTATTAAAAACTCTGGTTTGTAATTATTCTGGTTGTTTTTATAAGATTACTTTTAGAAAATTTTATCTTTTTATATATATTTTTTAAGAAGGACCAATTTTAAATATGTTATTTCAAAAAGGTTTAGTGTTTTAAAAAAATTCATATTATATAAAAATTATGTTATTTTAATATTTCTATATTAATAAAAAAATTTGATTTTTAATTTTGTTGATAAAAAGATAGCTAGATTCAAAAATTATAGTGAGAGAGAAAAATGTAGCAATTAATAAAATTGATTTTTAATAAAAGAGAGAAACTAGTTTTAGTGTTTAAATTACTATAATACATTTTTGAAGATAAAATTATGTGAAGATTTTTAAAAAAAATGACATGTGACAAAAATATAAGTTAGAAAATGACACGTGACAAAATAAATATTTTATTTTAGATACAATAGCTTTGACTAGATAAACATTACATTTTATTATTGTACTTTAAATTCACAAACTCCAAATAAATAGTAAATATCATTACTTAATTAAAGGAATAATTACATGTTAATCCGTATCCCAAAATTCCTTTATTCTTTTAGCCTACTTTTATATTCTTTAGAATTAGATCAAATCATGCAACATGAGATCTCCAATATTTTATAAACAATAACAAAAAGTATTTAAAAAAGAAGTGACTTGTACATATAATTGCTTCATAAACTCATCACTTTTCATCAACACTCTTTATAATACACTTTTGCAATGAAATCACACTTTTTGTAGAACAAAGGTAACTCACTACATGTAAAAGCATCAGATCAACATCAATGGTGGTGTTGATGAGTCATCCTGTCAGATTCCTCCACCTTTTTCACAAAACCACCATGAATCCACCTTCAAAAAACCCTAATTTCTAATCTTTTCATAAAGCCAGTGAATCAGATTCCCAGATATTCATGTTTTTTCTTTCAGTATCTTGATTTCAACTGCTTTTGTCACTCAAAATTGCACCTTTTTCTTCCAAAATCCAACTCATTCATCTCACTTTTCGCTTTTTCTTCACAAACCCACCTCATTTCGCCTGTAAATAAGAGTTCTTCGTGCTTTTTTGTGTCAAATTTGGTAATTGGGGAAGAACAGAACCTGCATTTTCGCCATTGTTCCCATTTGGGCTTTCAGTTCATATCATTATTGGGTAATTTGGTTCGTTTTCACTCAAATTTTAGAAATTATCATCGAATTTGAAATGGGTGTTTCGAATTCGAAAGCAGAGACGTGTGAACCTCTGCGATTATGCAAACAACGGAAGAGATACATGAAACAAGCAATTGATTCGAGGTACAATTTAGCTGCAGCTCATGTTGTTTATGTTCAATCGCTTCATAACATAGGAATCGCCCTAGGTAAATTAGCAGAAACAGAGGTATCCTTCGATTCTTCATCTTCACCACCATCTGCAACTGCAATTGACTGCAATGATTCGAGGTTAAATTACATGAAATCAAATGGGGTTAGTGCTGTAACTGTTAATCTCAATCCATCAAAGATCAATAATAGCAATAGGGTTTATGTAGCTGATGATGGATCATCACCGTTAACCATGTCACCACCACCACCGCCACCGGTGCCGCCGCGGTTCTCGTGGGACTACTTTGATCCCAGTGATGGGAGCTTTAGATTAATGGGTCATGATCGATTTCGAGTCAACCTCAAAGAAACAAATGCAGATACCTCTTCACCAGGATCTGTTAAACCGATGAAAACAGATCAAAACGATCAAAATGGGCGTTGTGGTGATGATTTAATCGATGGTGAAGTGAACGCGTGTGATTCGATCTGTGAAAATGCTCAAACTGAACAATGTGATTCGAAAGACGGGTGCTTGACAGAAGAAACAGAGGATCCTGCAGAGGTTATCCCTCACAGGGCTAAAGATTTTCTTTCAAGCATCAAAGACATTGAGGATTACTTCATAAGAGCTTCGAAATTGGGGAATGAAGTTTCGAGGATGCTTGAGGCGAATCAGATCCAAATTAGCTATTCGGAAGCAAATGGTATGTATATCTTGTTCTGTTTCGCATAGTAGGATGATTATATGTTTGATTGTTTGATTGTGTTGTAATTTAAGATGAATGTTTGATTTAGGTGGCTCAAGTGGATCATCTTCATCATTCTTGACTTGTTTTAGAGGAGAAAACACACTTGTTTTACATGGTAAGTTTAGTAGTATCTGCGCGATAATTTGTGTCCTAGTTGATGCGTTCGTTTAGTAACGGCGTATCAGTATCTATATGTATGTATGTATGTATATTCTGTATGTATAGAGAGAACCGCACAGAAGAACCGTTTATCAAGTGGCTACCTCTTTTTTGCAAAAGAGAGGTTGCGAGCCGGATCAGGCTCAATGAGCTGGACTTACTTAAGCCCAGCCCATATGTTAAGCCTGATCCGGAGGAGACATTATCATTTATCATTATGCATGATAAGAAAGGAAATACTGAATGTAACAGGCCTTAACAATTTATGAATGTGACATTTTGTTTCAAATGTAGAACCTCAACAAACAACAAAAGTCATTACATGGAAGCGATCGACGCCTTCAAATTCACCGTTGTTACGCCTTCCGGCCCCACCATCAAAAGATGATGACGAAAACAACTTCATACAAGAGTTTTGTATGATAGCAGGAAGCCATTCTTCAACTCTTGACAGATTGTACGCGTGGGAACGGAAGCTCTACGACGAAGTGAAGGTACCCAACCCGGAGTTCCAAGATTCGGGCCAAATGTCGTTTTTTGAAAGTTGATCATGATTGTTGTGTTTTTGAAAGCGCAGGCGAGTGAAAGTATCAGAAAGGAGTATGATAGAAAGTGTGATGAACTTAGACACCAATTCGCCAAGGATGTCAAACCTCATTTTATCGATAAAACTCGAGCAGTGGCTAAAGATTTGCATTCGCGTATGAAGGTGGCGCTGCATACGGTTGATTCCATATCGAAACGGATTGAGAAAATGAGGGATGAAGAGTTACAACCCCAACTCATGGAACTCATTCAAGGGTAAGCATTTTGTTATATTCTACTGTTTGTCATTGCAACATTCCAAGCCCGAAGTGATAAGCCCGGCCCGATAACCCCGGTTCATGCAGGTTGATGAGGATGTGGAAGTCGATGCTCGAATGCCACCACGCTCAATACATAACAATCTCATCAGCAAACCGTCCAAAGAACTCGAGAACACGAGCTCACCACAACGATCACAAGAACCAGATGATCATGGTCGAGCTGGAGCGCGAGGTCGAGTGCTTCGGGTCAAGCTTTTCAGATCTTGTTAAATCCTACACATCATATGTTGAGTCAATCAACAACTGGCTCCAAACCTGCATAACTCAGCCAAAGGAGCGAGTCAAGGGCCGGCGAGCGTTTTCTCCTCGTCGAGCCGTGGCCCCACCGATCTTCGTCATGTGTCGTGATTGGTCAGCCGGGATCCGAACCCTGCCTGCTCAGAAACTTAGTGATGTGATTAAAGAGTTTTCGTGTCATATCCGTCGGCTTTCGATCGAAGACGAAATCAAGAACAAAGAGATGAGTTTGACAGAAGATGGTGATGCAATGCAGATGAATGATGTTGTAGGGTCGAATTTAAGCATGATTCATGGGAGTTTGACCAAGGTTTTTGATCGTTTGACCAGCTACTGTGAAGATTCAATGAAGATGTATGAAGACATAAAAGAGAAGAGTGAAAGTGCTGCAAATTTGTATTCAAATTATCGACCACCACATAGACCTTCGATCGTATGAAAATGAAAATTAATTTGGAGAATTATAGTTTACTATTATTTTTAGTTTTACTTTTTGGGTTGTTTTTCTTTGAATAAATTGTGCTTTGTGCATGAAAGTTATAATTATATAATTTGAAAAGGTTGAATAGTTGTAAACTAGAATTTACTGGTTTTTACGGTTGAGTTATGTGACACTCTTTAGAAATTAGCGGACACTAAAACTTCACAATAACATACTGAATGTACGGTTATTGACGGTTACAATGTTTGGTGTTGATTTTGATGGTTCAAGTCTTGTCGGATCACGAGTTTAGTATTTGAGTCATTCGTTTTTTTAGTTTTGAAAGCGTTTTAGTATTGGAGTAGTGGGTGTTAAGTAGCGGGTCACACTTCCTGTTTTGTAGGAGAAGTCTTATGTTCACGTATGCATTGTTGTCTGTCTATTTTATGTTTCGGTTGCAATGAATGAAATAAGTTTTTGCCGAACAGTTTTCTTTTATTTGTGTGTGATCAGGGACCTGAAACCAACATACTATTGGCGCTTACTGACGGGTCAAGTGTATTTTAACATGTGAATGACCCACACACCTAAAACTAGGTCTATTGAAGACACTCGTACCTGACTAAACCGACTGATCCAAATCATAATCTGGTAGAACGGGTTGGGTAGATTATACTCAAATATTCGGTTAATCCAAAGTTAATTGGGTCGGATGCTGGATAATAAAATTACAAATCTGGTAATCACTCATATCTAATGTAACCCACAGTTTGCCCCAAACCCTACCAACTTTCCAAGCCATTCAAATCCCGTCATTCCATTTTAGCTCACCTTCAACCGAAAAGCTTTCACGATAATGTTTTCCGATAAGGCATCCTTCAAAAATAGGATTTGGTTGGATGGAGTCCTCGCAGAAGAACATCATTTTGCCGAATAATATTTAAATTCATATACAAAGGTACAACTACGTAGCGCAACCTAATTATTTATATTTATAACTTATAATAAAAGACTAATTATAGATACACATAACGCTTTTCTAGCCCGTCCACCAAAGCGTCACATCTGCATTGTCACATGTTGCTACATCATTCAATCTTGACTTAGTATAAATTTGAAAACTATTAACTCAAATCAGTTACAATAAATATTATATTTATGATCACTTATTATAGTTTGACATTTTTTATAAGAAATTGCTAGTTATGTTAACAAATAATGATTAAGTTATTAATTTTAATATTACCGTTAACAAATTTTCGTTTTATTAAAATAAAAGTTTCTATCATATTTTCTTTTGAAATAATATTTTTCTTTTAATCAATTTTAAAATTCATGACATAATTCATATTTTCGATAATGTTTATTCTTTAACAAGTTTTCGTTTATAACTTTTACTCAACATTTATAACTTTAATAACATTACATAAAGAAGTATTTACATCTTTATAAAGAATTAGTTTTTAATTTTAATTGTTCCTTGTCTTAGTTACGATCATCGTTACATACTTTTGTAAATTTGATCAAATTTGTTCATTAATTGATATTTTTTTTATGTTCAACCTTTGTACCTTTATTTGTTTCTATTGTGGAACGGTGTATTTTTTTATATCATTATATAATGATAAGATTCTTATTCTAATTTATCTTTTCAACATCATATATATCCTATATATAATACTAGGAATTTCTTTACTAATGTGTCATTTTAAATATCTATCCACCCGTATAACACACGGGGTCACTAACCTAACCTAGTTATATTATATTTATTTATACCGTTAAAAAATGAATGGAATAAATAATTTTTTTTTTATTTTGAACCGTAGTTTCTTACATTTTGTTTCAACACGTAAGAAACCACCTAACACGTGTATGCTTTCCTCTTCTCATGGCAAGAGGTGAAGTAATAGAATCTTAGAGAGAGAATGGAAGGTTGTGAGTCGGGAGAAGACTGAAGAAAGCGAACCATCGCCCACCACCCTCCGCCAGCGGTTAATGTCCATTCATCTCCTTTCTTTTGCTACCTGATTATAAATTCTCACATTTGTTTTTGCTTATAATTTGTTCGAATGATAGTAAAATCATCTCCTTGCCACTCTGTATGAAATATTACGAATGAAAGACGTATCTTTGTTTTGCTAGATCAGTAATTTGATAAAAATTACTCTCATTCTTTTCTTAAACCGCGGATAAGGCTTTTTTATATGGTTTTGTAAATCTGCAAAACCACATAAAAAAACTCAGAGATACGTCTTTGAATCCCAAGTTTTGTTTCTATTCGTTTAATTCACCCTTTTTTCCTAATTTTATTTGATGTTGAATGAGTGTTTCGTAACTACAGTCTTAACTATTCATCAGTTTCTTGGGCAAAGAGGTTCATCTTATTACGCTCTGGGTAAGTTGACGACAAAGATAAGCACTCTTAATTTGGAGTTGGTTGGTTAGATTTTAATAGGTTATGAAATGAATGTTGGAATTATGATGAAGAATTTATAACAAATAAAGCTTTTGTCTGTTTTATCTATGGAAGAAAGTTATTAACTAATTATAAGTTTTCAAACATGATTGAATATTATGTCATTATGTTCACTAATGTGTATTGTAATTCTACATAGTTGAACTATCAAGAAGATTATAAGTTTGTTTCGTGTTGATTTTGGGTTCCAACGACAGTAGCCCCAAGGGATAGACATCAATTGCAGTTTCCAACTAAACAACCACAAACGAGTTTTACAGGTTAGCTTTCATGATGTTTTATTGGTTTAGTTAGTTCGCTCCACAAACGAGTTTAACTTTATGACAAACGAGTTTAACTTTATGAATAAGGATATATTTGTTTTTATTTGTGTATGCGTGTCTTTTTCTCATCAGTTGCTCAAAATCCACCGGCTAAAAGAAATTTAAACTTCATGTATGAATAAATAAACTTTAAAATACAATACCGAAAGATACACACGTAAAAATACTATAGATTGCCAAGAATGAAAGCCTAATAGAAACATAGGTTGCGGTTGGTTGGAAGGAATGGAATGGAATGAAATGGAATTAAGAAACTAATATAATTTTCAAATAAAATTATGTTTGAGTGGGTAATGAAATGTAAAACCAAGGGAATGTTTCACCTCAAATTCATTTGGTTGTGTGATTTTAAATTCCCTCTCTAGGTGGAAGGATTTTGAAATCCTACAACCAATGGAATTTGAGGTGAAACATTCTCTTGGGTTTACTTTTAATTGTTCACTCAAACACAATTTTACTTGAAAATTATACTAGTTTCTCATTTCTATTCCATTTAATTCCATTCATTTTAACCAAACCCAGTCATAGTAATCAACTTTCGGAACTCAGGAATCAAAGCCCATGCATGTATTTAATGAATTCAAAAGCAAAGCCCCACGAATATAAAGTCAAATTAACAAAAAAGTCATGTATAACGTCAAACATATGAAACCAATATAGCTCAGTTACCGGACCCTGAGGTGATTCCAACTCAAACTACCAAATTAGTGAAACACATTTAAGATAAGTATCTATAATCCAATTTACAAACTCAAACCATAAATATGAAGTCTAAATACAATCAAATTGAAGTACAAATACTCAAAACATATGAAACATAGAAGTAAAGTAGCAAGCTTTAACAAAACCCTAAATTCATGAACGGAATTGAAAGTAGAATCAAACTTCTCTCAAGACTTTTTAACAGGACCTATATAGGGTTAGTAAATGAAAAATGAGAAACTAGATTTTGTTTCACATTATGCTCTATGTAAAGAGTAATGTCGGTAAGGCTGGTTATGATGAGCATCGTGAGAGAGGCCTGGTTAAAGAGTTTCTCGCGCAACGCGCGTGTGGAACAATCCTAGTAGCTTATGATTACCTTAAGAGTTGATTATAATGATTCTCTTTATACCTAAAACTTAGATACCTAAAAGGCTCCCCTTATTTAGTTTTTATTTCTTTTTTAAACTTCTTTTAATTTTTTTTTCTCTTTTCCCACTTTTTAGTTTTCTTTTTCCCTATCTTTTATTGTTTTTTTTGTTCCTTTTTTTTCATTTTTTTTTAATTTCTAACGTTTTGTGCAAGGACATTTTCTTAACACTCTCGATGTATCAACATTACAAAATTTAATAGCCGTGAATCACGACACTTCGCTAAATTAATGCATGGTGTAATACAAGTCAGCTGTCGACTTGGCCTACAACGATTGAAATATACTCTTTATATATAAAGAGAGAATATATAAAAGTTTGTGTGAAAAAAAATTATAATTAAATGCTTACATAATGGTTTAGTTAAATTTTAAAATAAATTTTGTTTTAATGAGACCAATAACTCATACCATAACCATATCAGTACTTCTCATTCATAGCAAAGCTAGTGATAAAGTTTGAGGAAGATGAGATATAAATAAATCTTGCTTTTATCACATATAATAAAATGACTGCTTTCAGTAAAACCCTTGACTCCATTATGTAATCATACGGCCAAATAACATAAACATACAACGGTTAAGCGACCAATGCCCGATCGGGGGTAAAAGAAATGGTGGACCAGAGAGGGAGACGAGACGCTATTCCCTTGGGGCCGACAGGCAGGTGTATCGTGATCGAATTGGGGTGTGACCGAACAGTAAGATATAAATATCATTTTGGAAATGTTTAAGTGTTATTTTCGTAGTTTAACAAAAATAACAATTCAATCAATTTAGAGAAAAAATACATCAAATCCACCAAATTTATCTTTTTTATTTTCAGACTTAGAGCATAGCTTTCCTTTCTTGCTTCTTGAGTTGATCCGGTCGCTATGGCTAAAAGCCAACAAAGTGAGTGTATTCTGTATAAGCTTCGTCTGGTGACTGCTTGCCGATGGGTGCCCTTGTCACGTGGTCGGGTAAATCAAAAGCATCAACAAGCTCTTTAGCAATGTTCTTCACCTGAAAACTTAAATAATCCGCCAGTTTGTGGATCGCCTACACCAAACAAGAAAACAAAAACAAGCGTTTCAGTCGCACATTTGGGAAACTCCAATTAGGTGTTTGGATGTGAGGTGTATGACTCAGTGATATAAAATAACTAGAGTTTTCCAGGATGTTAATAGTTGAATGTGCTTTTGGCGTTTGAATTCAGTAATGATAAGATGGCCGACTGTTTGGAAAATTTCAAGGGGTGTCAATCGTGTCAAGTTGACAGGTTGAATCATTGAATTCAAAAATTATGTATGTTATTTTGTGTCAAAGACATCAACCCTGATCTTGACTCGTTTAATATCATGTATCTTGACTCGCTTAAAATCATGTATCTTGACTCGCTTAAAATCATACAAGGACATAACTATAAGTAACAAATGGTACTGACCTTGGCTTTGTTAGGCGCAACATAGTCAACATTACGATAAGTTCCTATATCGTTCCATATGAGATTCAAGGCGTAAAGATCACACACAAGCTTCAGAGCAGCTCGAGAATTTGCATCCGGGCAGCTGAATTAGAGAACATAACCAAAACGTTAAGATGGTCAACAGATATACGAATAACACCAAGAGAAAAAAACACTAGGTACCTCTTGATTGCTTCGATGAAGTTTTCAAGAATGACGGTTTCAATATGGGATTCTGCGAGTGTCAAAAGATGATTTAAACATCTATTCCATGCACCAAAGCTGCCAAGAGTCTTTGTATGCTTCCTTAATCGCACTGCAGCACTTTGCAGCAATCTAGATGTTCGATACTGCACCCATACATATACGTTTAAAAGTTCATCATCTTCTAAATTATAAGTATTGATAATTTGTTAAAACACAGGCCAAATTTGATAATTACCCGGAAAGCATCCAACTGGAATTTAGGATCTCGTAAATGATCTTCACTTTCCCACCTGGCAGTCACGGGATTGGGCTGAGAAAGATACGTATTCATCGACTCTCTCAAGTAACTCCATGTAGCAGCAAACGTGCCACCACGGAACTTCTCTTGGTACTGCTTCAACAGATCACCTGCCACCTAAATAAAAATAAAAACCGTTGCTTTCTTAGCTTAAAAGTCGAACCACAACATATGTTGACCAGTTTTTCATTTTTCAAGAAACCTAGAGGTGGGAAATTCGACCCGTATGCTTATTAATAAATTGACTCGCGTAACATTGCATCTCTAACGGGTCAACAGGTAAAATAAATGAATTTGACTACATTTTATTAACTTGAAAAACTAGATAACCATTCAGATAATGTAATTTTCTAGTCGTTACTCGACACACTATCAATTTGAAAAACTTTTTAATAAAATTGCACGGTTTTTTCAGGCAACCCTTTTTCACAAATCAACTCATTTCAACCGATACTCAGAATTTTACTCATTTTAACATATTACTGAACCTGCAAGATCGCTTAAAGAAACCATACCTGCTGTAAAAGCACAGTGTTGTCCCCTTCAAATGTTTGAAAAATATCATGATCATTTCTCAAACTGCCAAACCGATTAACAGCCGCATAACCATGGCCCCCACAAGCTTCCCTACAGATGCTTAATGACTTAGCCGTATAAGAAGTCACATAAGATTTGAGTCCAGCCGAAAGTGCATGAACATCAGCCACCAATTGTTCATCATGGGTTTTCTTCATAAGAGAATATTTTTCAATCAAATGCACAGTTGCAAAATGAAATGCATACGTCGAGGCTAACATTGGCATTAACTTATGCTGTTGAGATTGATAATCAAGAATGCTAATTTCTGGTTGTTTTGGAGGCCCAAATTGTTGTCTAAGTAACGAGTATCTTATAGCAATAGTGGCAGCAATTTTGAGTACACCAACTGATGAATAAGCAAGCCCGACCCGACCACCTACAAGCTCACCTAATGTGGCTGCAAATCGTTTATTAATAGTTGGAAGGCTACTTGTGTAAGTTCCATCTCTTGACACATCCCCAAATCGATTAAGAAGATTATCTCGTGGAATTCTTACATCACGAAATCTTAATGCACCATTATCTACTCCATTTAGGCCTACTTTATGACCACAGTCATTGATTTCAACCCCAGGAAGCGTCTTGTGGGTTTTCAGATCCCGAATTGGAACGATAAAAGCATGAACACCCATATCCGACACAGCATTTTTGTCATGTGTCGGTAACATTAGCTTAGCAAAAACCGTTGCAAATTTACCATGAACTGCAGCATTCCCAATCCACCATTTTATGGCTCCATCATTCGGTGTGTTGATAATAAATTCATCTGTCAACGCGTCGAAGGTTGCAATAGTTTGGATGCCTTGAACATTTGAACCTTAAAGCACAGGCAGTCAAAACAGAGCTCGTTAGCAGTTATTTTAAACAAACTCTATGCTCTGATGGTTGATTCGGCCGGCCCTTATGTTTAAGCTAACGGGTCAGACAGATAAAGTTAAAAACTTGACTAGAAGGGAAACAGGTCAAACGGGTCGAATAGGTTAAAACCAGAACATTACATAATCAACTAGATATTATAATATAACCTCCTAAACTATTCATTAAAAAACAGAATAAAAGACAAGAAAATGTTAAAGATCATACCATGGTGAAGCTCTGTCATTGCAAAACAACCAAGATACTCCAAATTGTCAATACCCTCAAAGTACTTATCCCTATGTTTCTTGGTACCCAAATTCAGCACTGATCCACCCCATAAACTGCAGACAATCAATATCTTTCAATTCAAGTATCCAAATTTATAAAACAGATTGATGCAAATATGCAATCTGTATACATTTGATCACAAAAGATCATGAAAGAAACACAGGAAACTCAATCTCAATCAGGGTATTCCAATAACATCAGTCACAAGAACCACATCAAATGAATCATCAAATCATAAAGAATCGAACCCTAAATTGCAGTTTCGCACAAATCAACAAAAGCCCACCATCAAATTCAACGAACCAACTCAAAAAACCAATCAAAAACCAAAACGAAATCAAAATTCACCTGTACTGCACGCCCATCTTGATCCCCAGAGACATATCAACACTACCAACAGCTTCAACCATCGCAAAATACTTGGCAGGATCTTCAACAACATACCTAAAGGGTCTAATCCCCGCTTCTCTAACAAGACCCACAAGCTGCCTCATACAAAGCTCCCGATAATCATCTTTCAAGATCTCAATTGGGGTCTGCAGATCAGGCCTCGAGTTAAAATACTCGAAGATCTTCTCCTGTACGTCCCTGTGTTTCCCCCTCAAGTAAGTCGAGAGTTTCTCAGCGCTCACGATCATCTTGGGCCTCGAAGAACAAGCTTCGAGCTGAATCTGGTGATGGGATTCGAGTGGTGGATTGAGGTGGAGGGATAAGAGGCGGATTCTTCGGGTGGTGGGTTGTTCGTCGTCAACATGGTCGTTGAAGGTGGAATTGGGTGAAGGGGTTGTTGCAGATGACATGATTGATTGAGTGAATGAATGGAGGAAGATGAAGGTTGAAGATGATGAATTTGTGTAAGGTGGATTAATGGAGTTTGATTTGAATTTGTACGAAGAAGAAGAAGATGATGATGATGAACCGTGAACGTGGAGGTATGGGTGTGTTTTGATTATTATTATAAAATGTCAACTGGATCGGTGTGTAAGAAATCAAGAACACAATATTGGACCTACCTGTTTAATTAAAGAACTTAAATTTGTTTGTATTTTAAAGAAATTAAAATTAATCATTTCTTTATAAAACGAACAGTAAACATATATATACCGATAAAAGCAACGATTACAATAAAATAACAAATAAACATGTATTAAGTCGCGTTACAATATTTTATTAGATATTATATAAAGAAAACAAATTTTACTAAAAGTAAAGCTTTGGAACCGAAGACTAACAAATTATTACATACAACCCACTGAACCTTGTTCAATAGGTCCACGGCCTATGGGACAAAAAAAACCAAACTATCAAAACCAAAATGAATAAACACATTTTGATTTTTAAACAAGTTTTCTCATGTTTAGCCATTTTATTTAAGTTTGATCTAGCAAAACCATTGAAATGATAACTTGAAAAACACTATAACTAAATAGAGCATATTATTTTAGTGGTATCAAGATAATATAGTAGTTAAAATAAAATAAAAATTTATTGCTTACTGATAGTGATAAACAAATAGGTGAAGGTTTGGATGTAATATAATGAGAGTATGTTATTGATATATTCAATTTATTTTATTTTTTTTATATATTTTTATACATACATACAGATTATATAAAGAGAGATAAGATGTCTTAATAATATAAATAGATTCACGATGACGTCAATTGGATAGATAACGTTCAAGTAAATCCTTCACGCAACTCGAGGCCAAAAGTATCGTAGGGTCACATCACGTGTGGATTAAGAATTGGAGGTTACGACTTGTTACGCCTGACCCTTGTACTTTGATACTTTACCCATTCAGTCCTTGTACTTTTATAGTATAGTAGTAGGCAGAATATCTATGTCGAATTTAATTGGAAAAGGATGTGTGGTGGGATATTCTCACATCATAAAGTCTGATGAAAACACGTGTTTGATCTTTTTATTACATAAACGTAGATTTTAGTTTTAAGTTAAATCTTTATTTTTGTTTTAAGTTTGTTTAGAAAAATCATAAAATAGCGGGGGTGTGTTTAAGTATAAGAAAAACTTTATAAAACGATAACTAAATTTTGATTTTGTTGAAGTTAATTAACTTATGTTTTTTTATTCTTTAAATTAGCTCACTCAACTTTATATAGGTTTCTAATACTATATATTTTACATATAAAACAAGTCAACAGTCTATATGACCTTTTTTTTTAAATTATGCTTATATGGATAAAATTAATGATGTGGATTAAAATTTAATAAATTAAAAATATTATTAATTAAATAACACTTTTGAAATTAAGTAAACAGCCGATCAAATTCAGGAACACATCTACGACTGAATGACTAATCAACGACGTCAAGTAAAAGACCTAATTAAAGGAAAACCTATGAACAAGAATCAAGAAGAAGAAATTTTAGTGTTATTCAATCAGGATGTCAGCAATCACAATCCATTTTTGTTACCTCTATTGAATGAGAACGATAATCCTATTCAATTTCTTGTGTTATTTGTACCTTGATCGAATTAACAATTAACAGTAGAGGCAGTAGAATATTTGCTTTGGACTTTTCTCAACAAATTAGCCATCTAGAATCTACAATGATGAAAAGTATAATCGAAAATACACATAGACATCTATTAAAAGATCAAAAGATCCCATAATCAAATAAATACCTTTGTGTACATATTGCTCACTTGGAAAACTTATTACTAGATCTTCACTACTAAAAGTTGAAAAGGAATAACATATGTTTCTTGAAAGAAATCAAGATAACATATGTGAATCAATCCATCCATCATGTGTTTCATTTAGATACTTTATGGTTTTAATAGATACATTAAGCTGATGGTCTAATGTCTTTTTGTTATCAACTTATATTGTAATATTTGCGAAATTTCTTGCTTACATTATAAAGTTACAAGCACATTTTTCTGATAATACTATTAAAATAATGACCAACTTGATTATGCAGGTGAATTTACATCATATGCTTAATGAGTATTGCACGTCTATTAGAGTTGTTAAACACCCTGTTGATCATGTATATGTACAAAATAGTTTAGCTGAATTGTTAATCAAACGTCTACGATTAATAGTTAGATCATTGATTATGAGAACAAGACTTTTTGTTTCTACTTGGGCGTGCAATTCACATGTTGGATCTTAATTTAAATGAGACCAAGTGTAAATCATAAATACTCTTTCTCTACAACGTGTTTCTGGCCATAAGCCGAACATTTCCCACCTAAGGATTTTTAGATGTGCATTTACTATTACACATTCACAACACAAAAAATGGGTCGCAAAGAAGATTCGGAATATATATTGGATATGAAACAACTTCCATCATAAGATATCTTGAACCTTTAACAGGTGATGTCTTTAATTTACGTTTTGTTGCTTGTCACTTCTATGAGACAATTCTTTTGATGTTAGGAGGAGGGACAAAAGAAGAAAATGATCTATCATAGTGTGAAGCTTCATTGTTACATCTTGCTCCAAGGACAAAACAATGTAAGATGGAGATTTAAAGATAATACATTTGTAATAAATTGCAAATCAATTGTCTGATTTATTTATTTGTACAAAAAAGTAACTAAATCTTATATACAAGTTGTTAATGCGATAGCTCGGAGTTGAAATTTCAAATAAGAAAATAGCTATAAAAATATGACTCTGTCGATTTTAAAAACGTTTGAAACATTAAAAACCGATTGGATCAAAGGATAAAAAACCTCGACAAAGGAAAAAAGATCTGTAAAGGAAATTGACTTTGAGAAAATTGGTGTCGATGAAACACTAAGTATGAAAAATCCCCTAAGAAGGATGTTACTTATATCAACAAAAAAAATGTAAATCGACTATGGTAATGAGCGGAAATGATGTCCGAACCAAAATTTGTCAATGATTGTCAAAATCGATATAACTCGGATAAATGAAAAAATGTTATGTAAGCTGAATTAAATTCACTTAACAAACAAAAGTTCTTTGGACTCATTGTTATAACACCTAAGGTTGTAAGTATGTAGGGTATAAATGGGTTTTATGTAAAAAAAAATAAAGTTACAAGATATAAAACTAGACTTGTACCTCAAGGTTTTTCTCAACCACCAGAAATTAACTACAATGAAACGTATTCTCCAGTTATGGACATAGTTACCTATAGATATTTGATTAGCTTAGCGATCTCTAAAAATTTAGATATGCATCTTATAGATATCGTTGGAGCTTAGTTGTACAGATCACTTGATAGTAACATCTATATGAAAATTTCAAAAGGATTTAAATTTCTTTAAACATTTTGTTCAAAACCTAAGGAAATATATTCAATCAAATTACCAAGGTCTTTTATACGAGATGAAACCATCAACGAGAATGTGGTGCATTCGATTGAGTGATTATTTGACAAATCATAAGTAAAGGGCTATACATATAATCTTATTTGTTCATACGTCTTTATTAAAAGAATATCAAGATATGTGATGAGTGAATTTGAAAAAAAAACAAATATTGTTTTGGTTTACATATTGAACATATGGATAATGAAATATTTGTGAAACAATCAGATTGTACTAAAAACTATTAAAATGTTTTCAAGATAACAAAGAAAATCCTTTAAAATGACTCAATATTGACGATCATCTGTTTCAATCTTTTGAAGACAGTGCAGAAGTTCTTGATAAGATGTGTCAAACCTCAGTTCAATTATAGCTCTTATGTATTTTACTAATTATAAGAGACCTGACACTTTCTTTGTAGTAAATTTGTTAGCAAGATTTAGTATTGATATAATTGGATAAATGTTTAAACATGTACGTGAGAATCACACACTTTAAATGTGTTTTGATTAAACAAAATGTTTATTAAGAAACACAATAAAATCCAAAAGAAATGAAACTTGTGTGGAAACAATTGATTTAAGTGGAAGCCCTTCAAGAACCAAAAGATATCTAATTAACAAGATTCAAATCCAATCATGACTGAAACCGAATCACAACAAAATTTGTTGCAAAAGTCTACCCACAACAAAAATCCAATTTAATACAAAAATAAAGTGTTTCTTCTATCAAAAAGCCTAACAAACAAACATGTGTAGCAGCAACTTTAAAGCATATGAGAGAAGGGTAGAAGAATTACTGTGAAACACCAAGCCACTTGGTGAAAACATCAAACTCAGCATAGTCACTATCTGAGATCATAGTCTTGTACCATGATTTGCTAGCTGCCTTGATTTTAGCAGATTCCTCCTGTTCCACAACGATTGCATAAGCAATTATTAGTATAAATTATGAAACCACAAAACAACATAAGCACTTGTAGTAATGCTGACCAGATATAATGAGAGGAAAAAAGAATGGATTTTGTGGTTGCATAACCACCTTATCTATCATAAATACATGTGTATTCTGTTCTATACTTAAATTACCCATGTTCTTTGATTGTAAATGAGCAAAAATAGTTTGTGCAAAAAAAGTGTGAATCAAAATAAAATTCAAAAAAGAAACAGAAAATGTGTGCAGACTGGCACTTCTCCTGTTGGTGATCTCAAATCTGACTCTATTAAATAACGTAGCCTTAAGTGTGTAAACATAAATCTTTGCATAGTAAAAGAGAGAAACATTTACCGTAAACTACATTTAACAGCAACATATGCCTTAACAATTACAACTTATTTCAAAACAAACCAGATGGCAACACAAAGATGGCGTACAGACTATCCAACAAAAACATTCAGTAAAACAGCTCTTGTTGAGTTCAGTATGATCAAAAGAAAAAATTTACGAATTATGCTCTAAAGAAACCTTCTGCTCAAAACACAAAACAAGTCAGAAAATACCTAACCATTTCATAATTAAGGTTCTATAACATCCACATTTCAATATACTTGTGAAAACCATCCAAATAGCTAAAACTTTGAAACATTCAATAGTTGTCCTTCCTAGTTGTAAAATGAAACTCAAGAAATACAAACATTAGCACTCAGTTATATTACAAGTCCAACTAACCTAATAAAAGATTGATTCATAGTTAAATCCTTTAAAAACTAAACATAAATAACATCATTATGAACTAGAAATAAGCATTAACCTAATATGATACATAAAACAAATGATTAACTAGGCAATCAAGCAACCAAAACAATTAGCATTCAACCAATATTTAAAAAAAACAGAAACAGTTAAAAACAAAATGTAAACTAATGATGTATACCTTAGAAATGGGCTTCCTCTTGCTGTCAAGCTTCTCCTTCTTAGCCTTCTTCCTCTGTTCCTCAGCAAGCACAGCCATCCTCTTAGCAGTCTTGGCATAAGGGTTCAACCTCAACATTGTATTCAAATTCTTCAAAGGATTCTTCTTCATTGGAGCCCTCTTCACCTCCTTCTTAATCGGCTTCACCACCGACTGCACCTCATCCGAATTAATAATCCGAGCCAAATCCGCATTCTCCATCTTCGCTCTAGGCAACACATACCCCTTCTTCTTCTCACTCGTCTTCTCAAACGACCCGTATATCGAATCCAGCTTCTCGAAAGCCGATTTCGTCCAAATGATAAACCTCCCAACATGACCACCAGGAGCCAGTTTCAACAAATTCAACCTCTCAACGTTTGCAATCTCAACCCCAGGTATGTTCCTAAACGCCTTCACAAGCTTAGCACCTTCAGTTCCATACACAATCAAAGGTCCTTTACGCCCAATATACCTCCGATTCCTCATCTTCCCCTTCCCAGGGCGAACACCAACAGAATCCTTAGCTTTTTCAGCATCCGAAAACGCACCGATCTTCTTCAACACGCTAATCGCACTCTGCGTCTTCTCCACACCTTCAGCGGAATCACTCACCACCAACGGCAGCTCCGGCACCGCCTCGATCCGGTGGCCACGAGCCATCACGAGCGACGGAACAGCAGAAGCAGCGATTGCAGACACAACAGCGTACCTCTTCTGATTCACATTGATCTTCCGGTGCCACCGGCGCCAGATCCTCGTCGGAGCGAACATCCGGCCACCGCGGCACATGTTTCCGAACGCACCTTGGCCGGCACGGTGAGTTCCGCCGCCGGGGACGCGGGGGATACGGGAGACTGCACGGCCGGTGCCCCAGGACTCGGCGGAGGTCTGGTGGCCGGCCTTTCTGGATACGGCGTAGGGTTGGCGGGAGTTTTTGGAGATGTTGGAGTGGACGAAGTTGACGATGTCGGGGCGGATGGAGGCTTTCATGACGGAGGGGAGGGGGACTCCGGCGGCGTCGGTGGCCATGTCGGAATCGAGAGGCTGGACGGTGACGAGAGGGCGAGCGGCGGCGGTGGCCATTGATGCGGTGATCGAGTTGCAGAGGGTGCAGTGGGAGCTAGGGTTTGGGGTTGAGTGATCTAGGGTTTTGAATGAAGGTGATATAGGTGGAATGGAATGTAGATTAGGGCAGGTGGGTAATGGGTTGGGTTTGTTTATGTTAAATTGGGCCTTGGATTTTACTTCCTTTTCTTTTATTAAGAGATTGACAAAAGAAACCGGTTTAGAAACCGGCAATCCGACCTCGTTGTTAAATCGCTTTCACTCTGAGTCGGTTCTAACCCGTAGGATTTTAGATCGGTCAAACTGGTTTTAACCCGGTAGGACTCTAACCAGAATCGGTTCAAACCTGTTTTAACCTAATTCAACCCAGTTTAAACTTTGACATTTCTCTTACTCAAACGGGTTTCAACTTGAACTAGTTAAAAAAAAGCTAGTTATGACTTTTGTTTTCCTATCGGCTTTCAATTTGATTCACACACCACTACTTTTACTTTTTAAAATATTTGTTAAAGTTGCGCATCTACATAGCTTTAAGAGTATGTAGTTGCTTTAGAAGTCTCAAGACGTTAGATTTTATACTTGTGTTTGTGTTATTCTTAACTATGATTTGGTAATTGGTATTGTCTATGCGTTTATAGACTTTTTTACATGTGATAATAGATACTTGCATAGGGGTTAAATGTTTCTTTTTCCTACTAAGGGTTTCAGTGTGTTAAAGGGTTTGGAGAGAAAGATCTAAAGGATTTTAATGTTGGCAATATGGGGTTATGGTCGGGGATGGAGCTTTTCCGAAAAAAATGTGTTGTTGGTCGAAAGAAGGATCATAGATTAGGATAAATTTAAAGGATTTTTTTTTTTTCCTAAAATGGTTTTAGAATTTTTTTACCATATTTTACCAACATGATGTTGTTTGTAGAGTATTTAAAAGAAATCAAGTAAAATCTATTTACGCTGTAATATTTTTAGAAAAAAATGAAAAAACTACTGTAACCTCTCCATCCAGTTCAACAACAAACATGTAGAAGACGCTAACAATTTTCTAGTTTATATATGATTTAAATCAGAAGAAGATAGTCAGCAATGGACATCAACGCCTCCAATTTAACAGAAGAGGCCAACGGTTCTCCATCATTGTCTCCCATTCTAACTAGTAGAAGAGACCATCAAGGATTCGAGTTGTCTTAATTTAAACAAGCATCGAGCTAACTATTAGCTAAGGCTCAACCCGTTTACACCCTACCAACCATCATTCAACCATGGTCTATGCATCGACCCTTAGCCAATACCACAAATAAATCCATTTACCAATAAATAAAGCAATACATATAGGTGCAGGCTATGTTTATATCCATAACATGTACAACAAGAAAATTTTAGTTAAAAAAAGACACAGAACTCAAATAGATAGAAAAACCCGAATTATATATGATGCAACAAGACCTTCAATATTATTGTATTAAGGAAATTACCAAAATGAGATAGTTAGGCTAACCCACATTCCCTCTATATCTCCTTCCATTATAAGAACCCTCAACCACCTAAGAACAAATACCTTTGATACACATTTTGATACCGATAGACTACAAACCTTTTAATATCTATTTAACCCATTTATTACTTAAAAAATGAGAGAAAAGAAAAAAAGGTCCTCCCACCTGTACAACAAATACTGTCATTTCCAAATGAATGCAGTTACAATTGAGAGATTGGACCAAACATCATCCTTCTCATTCATATATTTACATAGAAGTATTTCAGAATGAATTTTACAAAACATAATACTTAACCATTTCCATAAAGAAACAAGGGAAGTCTGACTCCTAAAAGCTAAAAAGATGATTGATATTAACACCATAGATAACGAAATAGTAGCAGGAGTAACAACAATTGTAAACAAGATGAATTTGACATGAAAGCAGCTGAAGATTTTGAGGGAGTCCTACCTGCGAAAGCAGGTGCAACCGCATGAGCATTAGGCGGTGTCCTCTGTTGCTGAGTTGTTGGCAATGAATTTGGTGAGCTGGCATTACTTCCTAGTGTTTCCTCACCCTTAAGTGATTGACCTAAGAGACGTGATCGAAAGATTGTTTATAACTATTTATTATATTACATTAAGGATTAATGATTTTTTCAACCAGTCTTTCTCAGTAAGAAAGTTGGCTAGGAAACAAACATGTCACATAAGTGAACAAATGAATGCACATAATATAATCTCACTCGTAGCAGAGCTAATTGATAATGGGAGCAAACTTTACCTCTAACACGTGGGACAAAGAGGTTACTCCCACTAAGACATGTCATATAACTAAAGCTGGCAAAATAGGCGGGCCAGGCATTGGATAATAGGTCAAGAACTAAATTTTTAGGGTGGGTTGGACCAGCCCACAAACATTTGTGTTTTTTTCTTTCCTTGAATTTTGAAAATAAGGTGTAAACTATATTTAAAAATGATGATCTCATTTTCAAAAATGTATCAGTTAAGGAGTTAAATAGCATTTTGAAAACATTTTGCATGACCTTCGACCTGTTCCCATTTTAACTAATCCTTTCTATAACCCCTCTGGCTCAGTAGTCACAAGGGCAAAATTGACATCTTTTGCCTAATACTGAAGCTTTTTGTCAACTTTATTAGCCGTGGTGGTTTAGCAAATAACATACAGCTGATATAGCATTTCATTTTAGGGTAAAATAACCCTATAATGGATAATGGTCATAGAAAAAGTTAAAAATAGACCACAATACACCAAGGCTAATAAATTAACAAAAGGTGCTTGAGTTTGTTACCAAAAAGGTGGTTTATTTACTCACATCTTGACCGTGACCATCCGAGGGTAAGATTTTCTCTATCAAAAACCAAGCGATATCCTTTCATGAAGTTCTCTGCACATAAAAAGGAATCATGAACTCAACAACCAATTTACTTATTAATGAATCAATTTGAGTTGTGTTTAATCTTAAGCTACCTCCACAAAATTAGCTAAAAGGGTAATGGCTCAATGAGTTGAATAGGTCGTGCACATCCATGTTCAAAGAACACAACCTCCGAAGTTGTTTTATTAAAGTTTCAGATATATGTTGTTGTAATGTTGTTTTTGTGAACATAATAAACACATTAGTTATTAATGAAATCATTTAAAAAGTGGACAAAAAAGTGTTCCCAGGTCAATCCAATCTTTGCCAATCTGTTTTGACCTGAACCTGTTACCCACCCTGCCCATCTTGCCACCTCTATCTGATAGTTTACAACCACTACTAAATATTGTATATCTGAATTAGTTTAGAAAGAATGAACAAACAAAAGGAAGATTAAGAATACTTACGTCCAATAAGTCCCATTTCATTAGGTGATGACTCTATAGCTAAACAAAATCCAACAATTCCTCCCTACAATGCAACAAAAAGGCCCAAAAACATTAGGATCTTCAAACACCAAACTCAAGTGCTACTTCTGATTTCCAAAAGTCATAAGAGGGCCAGATTTGGGCCTGTGCACAGAGAGCAATTGCACAAGGCCCAAAATTCAATAGGGCCTGTTTCGTAACATGTTTAGGAATGTAGCCCACCCCTTTTTTGGTCCAAAGTTATTTTGTTTTTATTTAATTGAAGCAATATCACAGGCCCAAACCTAAGTCCAATTACTTCTTTTTTCCTATTTGACTCACCATCTTTTAGTCCAACAATTTTGTTTGTATCCCCTTTACTTCTTGAAACATTATTTTAATAATTAGTTTATACCTAAAGCAGAAGAATACTTAACCAATATCTAAACATATATTTATTAAACAGGTAAAACAGCAATAACCATTTAGAAACCAACCTGACTGTCATTCACAACAAAAAGTGGATCATGGACCAAATAGGTGTTGTTCACTGATAACTTGATAGTCACTGATGGAGTTTCTGGCAGCACTTGAGAACTATCTCGCACGAAAAATCACCATGAAAACACAAATAAGAACCATAAAATACAAAAGGGTAACAAAAAATTATTCTTTACTTTTTAAATACCTGGACCTGTAACAGTGTTCAAACGGTACACCTTCAAAAGTTGTTTTCATGGCATTTGCTTGTCTGTCAAACTATGAGAATAAGAAAGGAAACAGTCAGGTTCTACAGCTTTCCAGATATAATAAAGAATCTAGTTGATGAAAGCTTACTTCTTCAACAATGGTTTTATATATTCCATCTGGGAGAGACGTAAAAGTTGTTCCACTATCAAATATAGCTTTGAAGCTTGTCTGATCAAGACAATTAGTATCAACACAGAAGCTCTCTACTCCGATTATGTAGGCAACACTGCATGACCATATTACGTTTATACCATTATTTTAAGGTGTGATTTGCTTTTTGAAACTAATAATTGATTAATGGGACATGTAGTTGAAATAGCCAGTTTTGATGCTTGGATAAACATATTCTGTTTTTATTACCTTGTCAAATAATCAGTTTCACACTTGATACAACTAACTGATTATTGCATGGTAGACAAAAATCACCTAATTATCACAAGGATATTCTTTTTGGTCATTTTATGTGAATATTTCATGAATAATCAAATTCCCAAACACTACCTCCTACAGCCTGTTTTAGTACAGCTTATTATTTGATTATGATTATCCAATAAACACTCACTTTCAAAAACCCCCAAATAAAACCTTACTATTTTCCATCTATTGGCAGAAATGGAGTTGTTCTTTGGGTAGCCAGTCCTTGATCCCCAAAATATATATACCCAGAACCAGATTCGCCAAAACACAAAGAGAAAGTGTTTCTTGTAACTCCTGATTTTGCAAGAAGGCTTGGGACCGACACCTCTCCGAATCCAAGACCCAATACACCATCAGGAGCTATACCATCCAAGTAACCACCACTCTGCTTCTTGCCGCATCTGCATTTAATAACTACTATAATGTAATTCTCATTGCAATAGATGTAGAAACAGGGTTGGGCCGGGCAGGTTGGGTAACAGGTTAAAATGGGTCAGATTGGCCTGGAAGTCTGGAATGTGTCTTTGGCAAACTTTTTAATAATAAATAACTAGTGTGTTAAATAAACTTACAACACTTGTATTATAATCAAACTTTTTAAATAAGATGATTTAGGAGGTTTAAGCATTGTAAATACAATCGAAAACTTTTGACCTGTTTGAAGATTTTTCTTTTAAGCTAATTTTTGATTTACCAGTTTGACTTCTTCGAGAAAAGTAAACCCGAAGCAACCCATTTATAAGTAAGCCGGTCAGATTTGCCGCCTTCACACCAGTATCCATAAAGGGAAAACTACATCCATGGAGAATAGAAATGATGGAAGATCAAATATAGAACATACCCTATAATGACTGGAGCCCTTACGTAGGTGTTAGATGCATTTAAACCATATGATGCAAGATGCAATATGTCTTCCACTAATGACCCAGAACTGGATGTATCTGTTGAGGCGTACTTAACAGTATACGGGCATTGCTGTTTTGGGCTTTTGCAAGTCTGACCCAATTCACATAACTCATGGCTGCATGTTATGCTTTTGCTTGTGCTTGAATGAGATGGATTGTATTCATTCTCATCATTGTCCTGCATAATAGATGCCCCAAATACCAGGGAGCACCTGCAAATCAATCAATTTGAATAAGCGCTAAAACTGTAGCCAAGTTTTTTCATAGACCTCGTCAGTATTTACTACTATTCAATATGGTACTACTGAATCTCCTTGAGGTGGAGCCTATTGGCTCAGCAGAAGAGAAAAGTGGCTACACAGCAGTCCTTGGCTAAGTTTTTAGAAGTGTAGGTGAAGAAATTAATGAAAAATACCATTTTTGGGGTAGGATTGCAGGAATTTTATAAATAACAAATGCTATTGAACATAACAAGCATGATGACAAATACAAATAGTTATCAACCAATTAATTGTAAGAATAATGAAGACTCCGCAACAATATACAGATAAGGCTGGTAGTTTGACTACCATGGTATCTTACTGAAAGTGGAGCACACTGAACGCAATCGCATGGAAGCCAGAGAAGATCACTTCCGGTATCAAGTGCAACAAGGAAAGAAACACTTGGCATCCCTACATCAATATAGGTATAATGTAACCTGCGACATACAACAACTCAGTGAATATAACTGGCAGGAATGATGTTGCCATAACAGGAACTGTACCAAGATCACAATTACAAATACTCGGTGTGTTAGATCGATTAAAATGTAAAATTTTGCAGAGAACATGGATGTTCTTGACCTTTGACATTAAATTATCCCTAATTAAAAGACAGGGACATCGGATAGTCATCTTCTATATCATTCACAGTAATTAAAGACCCCTTTTCTAACAAATATAGAGTGCTTAGATTATTGTATAATAATAATCTACTCCTAATGTCCTCAAAATTCAAGTAAGCTGACATCATTTGATTTTTACCGTATATCCGAAACTCAATTCTGTTAAAGAGAAAGAAACACTTTTTCAAAAAGCAATTTTTCATCAAACACATGGGATATTGTTAGTTAAACAAAATTGATCCAAATAAATAATCTTCTTCAATCCAATTGTGTGAAAATTGTAAAGTGCAAAAAAGTAAAGTTCCTTAAAGCACATGTTGCTAACTAACTATGAGTAGTTGAGTACCGATCCCCTTTCAATCATACATAAAAACTGCTGAAAAACTTAACAAAGTAAAAAGTAAAAAACTTAACCATCCAAGGTCATTTCCACCGGACATAGTCTTGCTGCCGGCAGACGGAAACAGTAGCTGACGCCGAGACCCAACGTTCATCTTCTGCCTTTCAACCTCATTATCCATAAGTCTGCGGTAGTAACCCAAGCTCCCCTCCTTCGAAGCCCTAAGAGCTCTCATTTCACCAGAAAACCGATGAATCAGTCTGGATGAGTACGTCACATGTGATTGCGTCGATAAGCCACATTCTGCTAAGAGAACGTACACCAGTGTTATGGATAGAGCAAGCAGAATGGATGGAGGTGATTCCATTGGATATATCGATTGCAATGCAGTGAAGATAGTGGTGAATGAAGGAGATCTAGGGTTGAATGTTGGTGGTGATGATGAGTGAAGTGTATACGAGTAGTGTGTATGAATTGGAGAAATGGAAATAGGGTTTTTGTGGGTGCGGTGGAGATTGATTTGCACTTTGCAGTGGTGACAGAAAGAGAAAGAGAAAGAGAAAGTAAAGGTAAAATGGAACGAGAGGCGCAGTGCGCACACCAGGAAGAAACGTTAAAAAGAGGAAATATCGTATCATCATGCTATGGTCATCTTAGTATACTATGTTTTTTTCTTAATTTAATTTTCAATTCTTGAGCTTTACTTAAATTTTATATTTTGTTTTTGTAATTGAAAAATTATTTAGTCTTAAAGTTTAAATAAAATAATAATTTTGTCTATAGGTTAAATAGTCGTTTAATTTATTATGTGGTGGTGATGGTTAAGATTGGATTGAATGAGGAATAAAAAGAGTAAAATGGTCAATTTGCAGCTACTTAACATAACAGATTTAATGGTCATTTAACCCAGTGACAAAACGTGTTACTTATTTTAAATGTTATGACTAAACTTGTAATTTTTCAATTCCATATGTAAAAGGTAAAATTTTGAGCAAACTTAAAGGACGATATGTGTAATTTACTCTTTAATTAATAATGCTTATCATGTTTGTTTTATTGTTTTTATTAAAAAATAACTTGTGTTTGGTGTTAAAAAAAATTACTTGTCAGGATTCTTACTGCTCATTAAACTCATCCAAAATCGACTTTAAACACCAGGTGCTTAACTACACTATCATATCTTAAAATTAGGGATATGACAAGGTTGTTGGGTTTATTTGTCACACACAGAGAACTTTTAATACACATCGTGTTAGCATAATATTACATGAAGTTTTCACACTTTAAAACATAACACACACTGAATATTCTTAAATGTGAGTTACTGCTCGTCTGCCTTGAGACTACTCACCTAGATTTACACTGTAACATATGCTAAAACATTACAGTTTTTATGAGCAAGTCAATCGTTTAAAAACACACTTGCTTATCAAAACATCATTTAAATTTTCAATACTATTAATTAATGATGTACAACAACACCATATATAGACATTGCATGTACTTCCGATGCACATGCACGCCTCAAACTATTCATACACACTCTAGACCCACATTGGTCGTTGTAACTTACATTTATTTCTCATTGTTTGAAACTCAAACATATTTGGAAAACACACCTTTTATCTTACTTGTTTGTGAAAAGACACTTTATCACGCCCAGGTGTTATCTACACACACATAAATTTTACTAACTGTGGTTGACTTGTTAATAATGTATAACCCAAACGGGTTTACCATCAAAAAAGACTTTACATACGTGTGGCTTCGAAATGGACTCCACACACTTGTTCCACCGAAATGGACTTCGCACACACTCACTTGCCATATTACATGGACTTCTCACCAACACTAACAACACTAAGTACAAGCACTACAATATGTAACCCACACTATGGGTCTAACAATCTACAATTAGCTATCCACTCATGTTTAATATTAAACCATGCTTGTTTTTATCACAACTCGCTTATTAATGTTAACTTACACACTTTTAGAAATTAACTTGCATAGATATTGTTACACAAGCTGTGTATGCATTCAAATGAAAATTCTTACATGGTATCCCTTACAAACAAGTTCATATAAACTCACCTATAAAATTTCATACACACTAACTTCACTAGTATAACTACTTACATCTCTCTACCTAAATCATTCCAATCACATAAACATACAACTCACCACACACACATTGCACACACATAAGGGTGTTCATCGGATCATTTAACATATTATTCGGATTTCAAAATTTCATGACTCTATCCGAAATCTGATCCGATCCGAATAAGTATATCTCTGTCTGATCTGAATCTATCCAAATTTAATTCGGATTGGATTCAGATATATCCTAATAATCTGAATTTATCCAAATAATATGAATAAACCAAATAACAATTTTTTTTTGTTTTAATTTTTTTGGCTACTTTTTTATTCTTAACATTTTAAACTTTAAAATCACAATAAAATATATAAAACCAAATAATACAAATTTGACTTGAACACAAATTGAAACATAATAGCTAATTGTACAAACCCGAACATTAGAATCTCTAATTTTGAATAATAATTGATTATTGTATAATTGTTTAGGAATTGAGGATTGAAATGTGTCAAAATACTTGAGTAGTGAGTTGAAAACATAATAGGTGGTTGGGTAATGAGAATTGCGCTAGAAAAATAGTTAAATTCTTATTCGGATTAGTCAGATATCTGAATAAAATATTATGATATCCGAATCCGATCCGAAATCCAAATAAGGAATTTGGATTCGGATGAGATCCGATCCGAATAAGGATTCGGATCGGTTTATTCAGATTTGGATACGAATCGGATTTCATATATTTTCAGATATCGGATTTTTTGAACACCCCTACACACATTGTTTCAATCCATCACGCATAATGAAATCACACCCACATATAATCCAACACACATAAACATGTTTTAATACTCACAACATGTTTAACGTAACCCAATGCACCACGCCTCACATTTATCATGTTGTAATGTTACACGTAAACACATACTTGTTCGTACACCCAAACCAAACCTTAGCACATAATAAGTAATATACACAACTCACAAACTAGGCTAATTCTCTAAATAACCACCATGATCATATCACATGTGCAAAACAACCCCCACCCAAACATACCACACCAACCTGTTATCTTCGTTTTATTCGTTGCCACATCTCCATGTCCGATTGAACCACCGGTAGCGTTCGTTTATCTTTGTTGACTCGCCGCCGCCTATTCTCCTCCTTTACTATCTTTGCTACAGATCTAGAGAGAGGCGTTGAGAGATTTGTGTTTTCGTAACCCGCCAACTTTGACACTCTCTAGGTTCTTGCTGTGACACCTCCTCCTATTTACATGCTTCTTTTTTATTGTCTTTTTTGCTCAAATAAGGCGAATGATCATCGGTCCTTACTATGATTATAAGAAAGAGTGATTGAGACAAGAATTAGTGGGAAAGACGGGTTATAATAACCAATTTGTTTTATACCAGGAAGATCCACTATGAAAGCTATACACACACTACAAAAGGAAAGTAGTGTTGATTGTGACGTGACTCACACACGCAGGATGGTTGGTGCAAGTGGAGAGCAACTACAGCTGTTTTTGCATGGCAAGAGATTTCCATAGAAATTAAAGCGGGAATAACATAAGATTGCAGTAAGACCAACTATGTTTAACGCACCCGATTACTAGCTAATAAAAAGTATGTAAGCGTGAAAGTTAGAGGTTGTAGATATGGCAATTTTGTAATGGACATGCAGACATACAAGATCAAACTCTATAAGGAGCAAAAGATTTTAGGGACACATTAGGGTTTGCATGCATTTCAAAGAAGATAACCAGTGGGAGATTGAGAGGGCTCGGGAATGTGTAGGAAATAGAGATGTCACACATGTAAGGAGACTCAAAAATTTCACAGTGAACAAGAAGAGGAGCAAAGATAGACCGAAAATGATTTGAAAGGAACATATCAAACAAGTTAAGACTTGCACATCTCCAAGGACATGACCGGTGAAAAGAGATCTTAGAGTCGCCAAATAAAAGACAAGGACTTTCAAGAGGACTCAGAATTTTGATGTTGGCTAGGATTCACATCTTGGTTTGTGGTTTACTTAGCTTTCCTTAGTCACATGTGGGACTTTATTTATTAGCATGTGTTTACTTATAGATGTTCCTTAGTTATATGTGTCACTAGGTGTAGGGGGTGTCTTTAGATACTAGCAGTCTAGACTTGCACTTCATTGTGGTTCGATTTTGAACGTATACAAGAAGATCGCAATGATAGTTTTGGGGGTTATCTTGGTATTGGTGAGTTCAATGATATAGATACTTAGAGTCTCGTGGATATCTACATATACTTTAGTGATTTCTTATTAAACTGTCATGATACAATTAGCGAACATATAGTATTTGATAGGTCGTGGTATCAATTCAAATGAATATGTTAAAAGCGCTCGAATAAAAACTGTTATCAAATATAAAACATTGTATTTAATTAACGACATGATAGTATTTAATTGTTACTCATATAGTAAAATTACAAAAACATAATATCAAATTTCAATTAATAGAATAACAAAATATTGTTGTTTTGTTATTACTAGTAAAAAGCCCGCGCTTCGCGACGGGGGATGAGTTAAGAACACATTACTCCTGGGTTTAGAACTTTACAATGTTAAACTTAGTAAAGTCAATATAATTCGATTGCTATCAAGTTGACGGTGTCACTATGTATGTATACAAGGTGTGTATAGACGTCAAAACTCAAAATCTAAGAATGAGAAAAAGATTATTTAAATAAACCAAATGCTAAATTTAATGTTTGAATTATTTGAAGAACACAAAACCCCAGTAAAACAAGTTCAATAGTAAGTTAACCAATAACTCAATTTAAATGACAAGTTAACAAAAAATTGGATGTAAAACTATCACAATTGGACCTAGCTTTCAAACAGAGTGCATCAAATGAACTAAGTTTGCTTAAAAAAGCTAAATATAGTTATATACCTCATGTTTAAATGAGAAATCTTCATCTCTAAAATCATTTATAATTGACAACACGGCTAAAATATAAGCAAATGAAGGTTCCATGACTATAAAAAGCCTACCACCAAGTAATGCTCCCGAAAGTGCATCAATCTCGACATAAACAACAATGTTTGAATTACTTGGGCCATATCACCCTATAAAGCTCAAAATGAACAAACTTTAGTTAAAATATGATGTTATTTAAAGAAAATATACTATAAAAGACTCATAGAGCCACCACCCGTTCAAGGAACAAGAATGGAAGCAACAATCACTATGCTAAGGGGTTAAACGTAAAATCCATATAAATCTTGATACAAATTTAGGGGTTAAGGTGCAGAACCCATTATAAGTTGGATGTGAACCAAAGGCCTATAATAGAGGAATCAAGCGCTTTTAGATGATATTGAAAGGAAGAGTGGGTAGAAATGTAGATGAGATGGATCTTAACTTGCAGTGAATAAATCATCAAACTTCTGTTTGCTTAGTGAGTATTCTTTTATTCAGATAGAGTTTGGAAATTTTTAAGGGTTAATCCTGTAATGAACAGGTTTCTTCTGAAAATGAAATTTGCAATATAATTTTTTATTAAAGAGAGTTTTCATTTTTTCTTTTTTAATTTGTTGCTTTGCTATGAATATTTAGTAATCTAGCATTTGTGTGAGATTATGAGTGTATATGCCAAACCTAATATGACCCGAACCAATTCCCACCCATTACCCTATTGAAAGTTAACACTTAACACCAACTACAACTCATCACCCGCCAGACCGCAACTGAGGCCTAGCCACGACACTTTTTTTTAACAAAAAGATACAAAAATTCCTACTAATATGAAGTTGAAAGTTAGTTTGGCTTGATAAAATAGTCAAACAAATCAACATAAAACTGTATCTTTATATTTTCTTCATTAACCAAGAGTAAGCATAATGTCTAGAGTTCACTAAAACTTCTGCAATCACTAACCAAGACTATTGAAAGTTATTTTGATCAGTTAGTTACTATTTACATATTAACAGGTCACATGAACATGGTAAAAGCTAAAAACCGAACTACCAAATTGACCCATGTGCAGATTACTTAAAAAATTGTAGTACTTAAATTTGCAAAATGCAGATCAATTTAAAATGTACATAAAATTGTGTAATGCATAAGTTTATGTTGTGCTGCTTCAAATTTCAAATCTTTATACATAACATAGGTTGGGCAGCTAGCAGATGCCATGAATGGGTTAAAACTCACGGCTCCACCATATCCTGCAAAGGATAGTTTAATTTGCTTTGGACGTTTTCATTGCAAATCAAAACTTTAAAAAACAACCCAGTTTAACGTTATATACATATGACAACAAAAATAAGAAATCATCTATATCATCTGCTAAATCAGTTGAAGGACTTGCAGATGCATTCATAACAGCAACCCAACCTATGATAAGAGTATGCACGCATTTTGCAATTTATCATGGTCATCATAGTTTGACCCTAACAATCACACAAACAAACCAATTAGGACGACAAATGTATAAAATATTCATACATTCAAAAAAAAAGTGGTAATAGCTAAAGTCTTCGAAAAGATCCGGTTAATGAAAAATAGTTTATCGTTTTATTATAAGAACAAATACCCAATCTGTCAGTCAATGATAGCATATTTGATGGTTTCATTCAAAACAAAAATATGAGATGGCGTGAAAAATGTTCCAATTTAGAGCAATTCTACGAAGGCAACCAGAACTTACCAATTAAGGAATGTAAGTGCTACCGAAGAGTTGTACAAAACAATGATGATGAATTTGTTACTTGGCTGCCACATGTCTATAAAGTAAAAAAATTGTAGAAACATGAATCACTAACCAACGAGATAGTCTTCAACATCAAGGTTAAATTCTAAAGCATATAGTGCATTCACATAAAAATATAGAAGGTATAAAATAAAGTCAGACTAAAAGCATAATAATCAATGTGTTAAAATTGGTTTTGTAAAGTTTTTGATATAGTAATAGGAGGCTGCAGTAGTCATGGGAAAAAAAAACCGGTTCGGGAACCGGTTCGGCCAAAAAAACCGGAACCGGTTTCAAAGAAAAACCGGTTTGGCCCAAACCGACCCGAATCGCCGGTTTGTATGCCGGTTTGGTAACCCCACCCTCAAAACCGGTTTATAAACCGGTTTCAATAGTTAAAAACCGGTTAAACCGGTTCTAAAACCGGTTATTAAAAAAAACCGGTTTCAAACCAGTCCGAATCGGTTTGACAGGTTCAAGTATCCGGTGAGCCAAACCGGTTTATAACCTGAACCGTTTTGAACAAAAACCGGTTTGACTCCATGACCAAAAAACCGGTTCGGTTTTGAACCCGAACCGGTTTGACCCCACAAACCGGTTTGTACACCTCTAGGCTGCAGGCAAGATGCATAGTGAATTAGATAAATGTTTGATTGTTATCACTATATATTTAGAGTAAAAGGCTAATTGAAGGGTGATATGAGACTCTAATAGCAATGTGTGTGTGTGTTTTTTTTTTCTGGAATTGACCCTAACAAAAAAATATAGAAAATGATTAAAAAACATTCTAACCACCACTTGCACCCTAACCACAAATTGTAAAAATTCATGCCAACATACACTCTAGCCAACTGTGACATAGATCTTCAATGGCAAGCAATTCTTAAACACTCATCATAATAAGGGCAAATAGAAATCAACTGAGACATAAATAAGCATAAAATGTAGCCATAGACTATGATATAAGAAAGCACATAATGACATCATTTAACAGATTTTTCAAGACATAGAGTGAATTAATTCTTGATGATCTGTAATGAAATATTCATAGATTCATACTAAGAAATGATGATGTAAACATAAGGCACACATGTTAAAATAGATAATTCGATAGGATAGCGCACAAAACAGAGAGTGAATTTAATTGTTGCAATGAAAAGAAAGAAGCTGCACCTAAGAAACCAGTTATACTCGCATATAAAATCCACCAGAGGTGTGTGGCCCTAATTCACCATGACGAAGGTCAGCATGTTTACACCCACATGATAAGAAGAAGAGCAATCGAATCGTACCTAATGAAGCCGATAGCCACTCGCGTCTGGGTCATCCACTACGTCCATGACTGTAGATAAAGAGGTGTGTGGTTGGAGGGGCGGAGTTGGAAACGGGCAGGGCGATTGAGTTGGCAACTTCAATGCCACCATACCATACATTAACCATTACGAGCAATTGAATGGCGGTTTCACTTATAGCATTGAATCACCTCAATCGGTTCAATCAATGAAGATGTAACGCCGGTCGGTAACACCGATGGTTCAGTTGACAAGGGTGGAAAGATGACCACATGCGATCATCGACCATTGTTGACAAGGGTGATATCAAATGATTTGTCGATTGGTTTTCGATTTCTTCAAGTAGCAAAAACAAGGAAGACTAAGTGTCGGCTAAGGTGGTGTTTGTTTTTTTTCGTAAAAGGAAGAGCTTTTGAGTGCGCAGGCTATTTGTTTTTTGAAAAATGTTTCATTAAAAAACGTCTTCCTGACGTCTGCATGGAGAAAATGTGATGCTACCACTTCTCATGTCTTCACAACTTCTTCTCCTATACCCTTTTTTCTCCTCTCCTTCCAGACATTGTTTTCTTTCATTTGAACCCTCCAACCTACCGCCTCCAACCCCCACCACACCACTCATCTCCGGCCGCCGGCCTCCGACCTCGCCTCCACACTACCGCCCTCCGACCGCTTCTCCCGTCTCCACGCCACCGCCCTCCGACCCCCTCGGCAGTCACAGCCCTCCCCCCTCCGACCACCTCGCCAGTCGCAGCCCTTCCCCCTCCGCAACCCCATCGCCTGTCGCAGCCCTCCCCCCGCCGCAGCCCCCTCGCCAGCCGACCTACCCTCCGGCCGACGCCCCCTCCGGCCGCTGCAGCCCCTCTGCCGCCCTACTCCCCCGCCGACGCTCCCACCGGCCGAAGGTAAGTTTTTTTTTAATTTTGTGATTTTGTTTAAGTTTATAGTTGATTTGTTGTTTATGTAAGATGATTTGTGATTTGGTTAGTATGATTTCTTATTTGGTTTATGATTTTGTTAGATTTTTTATATTAGTTTGTATGATTAGTGTTTTTAGTTTATATGGTGAGTGATTTGGGTTGTTTGGTTGGTGATTTGGTTTATGTTTAGTATTTGGTTTGATTTGTGATTTGTGTAGGTAGATTTGTGATTTTAGTTTGTATGATTAGTGATTTTAGTTTGTATGATAAATGATTTGGTTTGTTTGGTTGGTGCTTTGGTTTATGGTTAGTGATTTGGTTTAGTATTTGGTTTGATTTGTGATTTGTGTGTATGATTTGTGATTTTAGTTTGTATGATTAGTGATTTTAGTTTGTATGATGAGTGATTTGGTTTGTTTGTGATTTGGTTTATGATTAGTGATTGTGTTTTTGTTGTTTAATAGAAATGGGCGAGAAACATCAATGGTCAAGTGAGCATATACAATGCTTATTAGAAACTTGTGTTGAATAAATAAATAAGATGGATAGGAAAGGTTTGAGTATGCAAAAAGACTCTTGGAATAGGTTAGGAAAAGTTCTTAAAGAAATGTATTTTTATGGTTTTATGAATATTATTGCAGTGTTGTATGACTTTTATTTATATTTTAATATATTTGTATGACTTTTATTTATATATTAATGTTAAAGTTATTTTTAAAGTTTAAAAAATAGGTTTAGTTTAATTACAGAATATTTCAGCATTCTGCAGATGTTAAAAAAACAAACAGTCTTTTTCTTGCAGACAATTGGTCTACCTCTTCTGCTGCAGATGTCTGCAGATGTGGTCCACAGACTGCAGACGTTTTCCTGTAGAAAAAAAAACAAACAGCACCTAAATCAATGAGGTAAGATCTTTAGGGAACTACAAACCAACCTAAGAGAATGAGGTGTAGCCTTTCCATGACTTTATGTGTAATATTTACAAGGGATGCACATTCATTTTTAATTGCAAATGCTAAAATCTTTGATAGAAAGTTGTTTTTTTGTAATTGAATGTGTTCCTTTCGTAACACGCAGGTGAATTGTGGTTAGGTTTATTCTTAATACAAATGCAGACATCTCTAATTATGATTGCTGTCGAATTTTTATTGATGATAATGGTTTGAATACAAGAAACCAATGAACCTAATGTTTGTCAACACAAATTCATAAAGACATAAAGATGAGACCAAAGCTTGATGCTCACAAGAACATAAAAAGCAACAAAATGAGATTCTCTCACCCAGAGAGATTGAAGACCAATAATAGATAGAGATGAACAAAAGTAGAATACGGCACAAAACGGTAGACTAGGGTTTCTCTTTTTTGATCGATCCCTAATGAAGCACGAAGAAGAATAAATAAGCTGCAGATCACATTTTGCCCCCTTGAATAAACAAAGACCTGCGACTACAACAACAATGATGTCCAATGACCAGCTTTGACCTTTCACCTTTCATTCTTTAAATAAGTAACCTATAATCATAGAATTCGGATCAAGTTAGTACCTTAATTTTAAAAAGGATTGCTGCTGAATTATATAATTAATTTTAACAATTGCCTTTTCTTAAACTTATAAAAGATGCACACCAACGCTTGCACAAGCGAATGATGGTCAAGTTTAATTCATTAGAAGATTCACACCAGTTCTTGAAAAATATTGGTTTTTGACATGACTTGTAACTACATGTCATCGTTAGCTGGGTAAGATGAGTTGATCACTTTTATCATTGGTTGCAAGATTCTTAACATGAACCTTTTCATTCTATTTATGTTTGACGATTTAAGTGTTTACACATGTAAATTTTGTTTACATGTCTTTATTGAATCAACTAATTTGTTGGTTATCTCAATTATTCATTTGCATTGTAAAATTAGATTCGAATTAAACCGGCCTGACGATGACTTTCGCAACAACACGTAAGGTGAAACTCTTATTAACTCTAGCAACCAAACGAATCACCGCCACAACGTGTTGTGGGAATAAAACTAGTTATTATTATTAAACGTATAATAATAATTAGTAGTACGTGAGGTAAACTCCTATTAACTCTAGCATCAAAACGAATCCCCGCCGCAACGCGCGGTGACAATAAAATTAGTTATTATTACTAACCTTATAATACTAATTATTATTATTATTATTATTATTATTATTATTATTATTATTATTATTATTATTGTAATTGTTTTTTGAAATATATAATATAATATGCGATTAACTAAACAATTTATATATTACTAATTACCAACTCCTCTATGTATAATGGTGTTGTACATTATGCATAGGGAGTTTTTCAAAAAAAAATTGATTTTTCACTTTTAACACAAAGTTTTTTATTTTTTACAATTAAACTTCTCAAATTTGACTTTGTTTATTTTTAACTCAAAACTCTTCATATATTGCAATTTAATCTCACAACATCTATATTTTCAACTTTTTTCCCATATATTTTTCATATTTCGTAAATTATCGTTTTGCGTTTCGTTCTAAGTTTTGCAAGTTAACAGGACATAACATGCATGTGTGATTTAATATTTTTATGTTTCGTTCTAAATTTGGTAAGTTAACACAACACAATGTGTGTGGGGGGTCAACATTTTTATGTCTATTTTCCCCTTTTGAAGAGTTCGTCACAAATCAATAATCTTAAATCGACTTAGTTATATTTTTCTATGTTTTACGTTTTGGTCTAAATTCTCCGTATCAACACATCGCAACTTCAGTGTTTGTGGTCGTTAGCGGTGGTGTGACATTGGTGTTATCTGGCACGATTTTACGCCTCCGTAGCAACGCAATGAGCTTAATTCTAGTTTAGTCATAAATACCAAACTTATTAATAGCCAAAATGTTTGTACTTACATTTGATAAAAAAAATAGAAGATTACATGAGATGGAGTATTTAGAAGTAGCCTTCTTTATTTTTTATAAGTAAAATATGCGTAAGGTATCTTTGTTTACAATCTTCTTATTATAATAAAGGATAACTAAAGATGCTACATGGCATAAAATGGTAATTAGAAATGCCACATAGCAACACCACATTCACTCTTAAAAAAAATTTACCGTTTCTCTCTCCTATTAAATAACTCAATTAATTACTAATTATATTATTTAATTCTATTTTTTGATTTGCTATTTTTTAAAAAGATTAAGAAATAGATCTTTTTATTAATGTTTATTTCTAGAGAAATAATTTTTTATAATATTTTTTTTCTAGAACGTACATCATACTTTTTTTTAAAACATGAAATATTTTAAAAATGACATTTTTTAAATATGTTTTGTTTTGAATTCCTATCAATAATAAATAAAACAAATGTAATAAACATTATAGACAAAAACAAAACAAAATGTTTGATTTTTTTTTTAGAAAAAAAAAGAAAGTATAAAAACAATTTTTTTAAAAAGATGATATCATTGTTTTAATACTTAGTACTTACTCATACATAATATAAATCACATATTATTTAATAATTAATAAAATTTTATTCTATTTAATATTTTATTTATTCAACCCGTGTAATACACGAGTTCACTAAATCTAGTATATAGATATTAAGTATACTTTAAAAGCCATAAAACAAAGCTTTTAAGCTTTGTGTACAAGTAGTTATTCCATAGGCAAAACCGTAATTATTTGATGTGGCAAGGGAAAACTTTAAAGTCATGTTAAAGTTGAAACATACTAATCCGCCATGTGTCTATCCCCGTCAACTCATGTTTGAACTTTTTTATTGCTTATTTAATATTTAACATTATTATTCTTTTTAATTGTATTTTATTATTTTTTATAACTTTTAAAATATAATGTCTTTATAAAGTTTAAATATAGCGTTACGACTTACTTATTTTTATCTATATGTTGATGTAAATTTATTTCAAACGAAGTCATGCGTAATATTATACAATTTATCGGAGCACAAAGTATAATCGTCAAAGCCACTTCAAGGTTTTGATTTTTCTTGATTTTTTCCTCTTACAATTTTCAAAATATGTTGTCCTAAAAATTTTAATATTTACAATTACAACGTGATTATTTTTATTATTGTTTCGGCATTATTTTTTCTAATATGAGTTTCCGATAATAATTTTATTTGAAACCGTGAAGTGAATACTAATATACAAGTTGTCAGACCTTGTTTATAGGAGTCCTCACAGTTGGTCAATTATAACATAAATATTTTATATTAAAACCGTGTAATGAAAAAACTTAAATCATCATTACATTCATAATCATACTTGTCCAAAAACAAACATTTGTCTTCAGTTCAAAACACTAAATTGCTCTTATTAATTACAACATCACTTCATATGATATGAATGTCAGTCTCTTGATGTCAAGTAGTCTGGTCTCCCGTGCCATCCTCAGTTCTCTTCATTTCCTGCCAACTAATATGCATATAAAGTCAGTATTACTGAGTAAATTCTAGTTTTAAATACAATATATAGAAAATATACTTTCATTTCATTTAGTGAACACACAATTTTCATTTATATTAGTCATATTGACTATCATAATATCCTTTATCATGTTCATTATCTTTTTTTTATTCTTTATCTTTCATCTTTTTGTAAACTGGGTTTGTATAAAGCAAGAGCTTACATGTGGTTGGCAAAAGTCAACCCCTGTTAGTAGACATTTATTATGGTAGCCAACTTCTGTCAGTTGACACTCACTACAAGGCACACAACCTGCTCATGAATACAAGTCCATTTCATTCATTTGCAAGGTTTTTCATTCATCGTTTGGGCCCGTGTAATATTCGTTAGGTGTTACTGTCATTACTTCTTAATTCTTTAATATTCCACTTTAATAAGCATAATACTTTTAACATACAATCCATTTCATCATATAACATATAGCATTAATAACCTCTTATTATAAATTACGTATACAAGAACTTATAGAGTAGAACTATCATCTTAAATAATAGTAAACTCTTAGTCAACACTTAGTTGAAATCCTTGATAAAAATATCCTAAGAATCACCGAATGCGGGTAACAATATCATAGCGTAAGTACCAGGTTGAATTCTGTGAGTTAACATTTGATCTATACGACTTAGTCTAACACGGACAATAGTCAACGCGGGTGACAATGAATGCAGATGAACGAACACTTAGTGTGGACGACTAATGTCCAATGCGGACAATAGTCAATGCGGGTAACGATGAATGCAGATGAACAAACACTTAGTGTGGATTATTAATGTACAATGCGGACAATAGTTAATGCGGGTAACAGTGAATGCGAATGAATAAACACTTAGTGCAGACATTACATGCAAATGACCAACACTTAGCCAATGTGGGTAGTGGCAGTCAATGCAGGTGACAACACATCAATCCAAAGAACTAAACGTTCCGTCATTTTTATTCCCTTTATTTACTTCTTTGCGACTTTCGGGTGTTACGCAAGTCCTTGAAATCGAGCGTACAAGTCATCAAAGACAACTTTTTGTTTTTTATGAAATAAAGATTATACCATATCTTAAAACGGGTTTAGATCCACGCCTAAATCAAACGCCCTTAAACAAATCATACCTTATAGCTTACCACGTGACAATTAGCAGCCTTTAAAATGTACCATGTGGCTCATTGGATGTTGCTATATTAATATAGATAGATTAGAATATTCATATTTCATTCAATATTAATAGATAGATTATATTAAAAATTATTATTTTTTACCTTCTTTTAATTAAATAATATTCGTATTAACTTTATTATTATATATTCTCTTTTTTGCATTCAAAACACCTTCAAAAAACATAAAAAAAGTTTTATAATGGTCGAACAATAAATAATCAAATTTATAGATTAACATTAATATTTTCACTTTCTTCATTCACCACCAATGTTTTCACTTTTCAGAACCGGATCGAACAGTAAATCGGATGTCATACTGGTTCACTGGTCGAACCGGTTCAACCGGTCGGACCAAACATGTAAGGATTCCTATAAGTCTGATGCAACCAAAACATCCAAAGTCTCTCTGCAAGCAATGCACTAAAGAACTGAAGTAGAATTGCTTCGGAAGTTTTACACCATGCACTAGAAATATTCCAAGTGTAAAATCTTCCGAAGCCAAGACCAATATCTTTTGAAGCCAAAAGTGAAGTCTTCCGAAGCTTCAGAGACAAAGTCTTCTGAAGCCACTTAGTGAAGACAGATTTCTTCCGAAGACTTTTAGAGATATGCCTTTATCTGATGTACTATATCATAAAGCTGGACCACCTTTCCGCTGCAACTCTGTAAAGTCACCAACTTACATGAGTTGGTGAAAAGGTCCATGTTTTTGGTAACTGTACATTGAGGTCTTGAGTCCATGTTTTCTACTTTATGTACTTTTATCCTTTTTGTAATATATTAGGATGTGAGTTATGGCATGTCATAGTCACAAGTCAAAAGGCAGATATGCCTTTTGATTCTACAATTGATTTTGTTTGTGTCTAGTCAATTGTATCCAGCTGGCTTTCAAAGTATAGCTGAGTGTAGGTTGTAGTATAAGTATTCCATGTTCTAGTATCTTTCTTTGTGCTTTGTAACACTTGTAATAGAACTTGAGAAAGCAATATACTGCATCCTTGAAACCCAATATCTTGTGTTCTCTTGTTCTGTCTCTTACTTGTTACTTGTGTTCTTAGTATTATTTTTGTGGTTAATCCAGTTTACAGTTTGATTAAGTTTGGTTAATCTCTTCTTTGTGTTGTTGTGTTGTAAGTGACCACCCTTCACCGGTCCTGCAATTGGTATCAGAGCTTTTCAGGCTCTTGATATAAGATCTCACCATCTTAGGATCCCTCACACACACAAATACTAAACTTTCAAATGGCATCCATTTCAAAGACTGATATGGAAACTAGAACCATGAACAAGTCCCCACTGATCACTCTTGATGACTTTGATACCTGGTGTATGAGAATGGAAGGTTTCATTAGGTCTCTAGACTCAAGAATGTGGGAGTCTGTTGAAAATGGACCTTTCATACCCAGCACTCCTTCTGCTACTGGTGCTGGTATGATTCCCAAAGATGTGGCTAACTACTCTGATGAAGATAGGAAGAGAGTAGAAATTGATAGAAAAGCCATGACTGCTCTTCAAACTGTCCTTCCAAACTCTGTGTACAGAGGTTTCAAGAAGTGCAAAACAGCTAAACAGCTGTGGGATGTACTAAAACTAATGTATGAAGGCTTCTCTGAAGCCAAGGAGAACAAGAAGGATCTCCTGAAGCAGCAGTTTGAAAACTTCACCTTCAAAATAGGTGAAACCATGACTCAGCAATACTTCAGGTATGTTGAGATAGTGGATACCCTTGTGGATGGAGGAGTTCCTCTTGAAAATAGAGACATTGTAAGGAATTTCATGTCCTCACTTCCTAGGCAATGGACACACTATTGTGTGGTGATCAAGAGGACTGAAAATCTCAAAACTCTTACTCTGACAGAGTTATATGGGATTCTAAGTGGCTACCAGATGGAGATGAACATGCAAGGTTCATCTGGCAACTCCAACAATCAAATGGGTTCAGCCCTGCATGTGGTTGAAAGGGATAGCATAGAACCCCAACATCATCTCATATGTACCCTGACAACTCACCAAAGAGTCCTTTCATCACCTTCCCAGAGACACCCAGGAGAACTACACTAAGGAAGCCCATTCCAAGAGACAAGCTCTTCTCAAGCCTTTGTGTCTTCTGATGAAAGTTGTGGCAACTCTCTTTTCACTCTTGAAGACCTGGATTGTATCTATCCAGATGATCTGGAATATTTGGAAATAGTCCAGCAGATGGCTCTTCTCACTCATAGAGCCAAAAGTTCTACAAGAGAACTGGAAGGAGGTTTCCAAGCAATGCAACCAGTGGAAAGTTTGGCTTGGATAAAAGCAAAGTCAAGTGTTACAACTGTAACCTGATGGGCCACTTTGCTAGAGAGTGTAAGGCACCTAAAACAAATGGTGGCCAAGCACAAACCAGACCAAACTACACTGAGAAAGCCCCTCAGAATGAGAAGCCAAAGCAACAAGCTGCTGTTGCTGTTGAAGAAGGAGGCTTTGACTGGAGCTTTCAGGTGGAAGATGCTTCTCCAAACCAAGCACTAATGGCAGATCATGATGAAGCCAAGGTATTGGAACATCTCTGTACTCCTGAATGCATTGCTAAAGTTAACAGATATAGGTCCTATAACTAGGAGATGAGATCTGATCTTGAGTCCTTAAACATTTTAAAATCTGATTTTAAAAGTCTGAAAATGATTATAAACTAAAGATAGAGGACTTAGAGAAAACCATTTCAGTTCTAAAACATGAGCATACAGATTTTAGGACTCAAATCAAAGATCTCATAACCAAGCTACTGAGTGCCAGGCTGAGCTTGTGATCAGCAAAGCCAGGGCAGAAAAGAGTGTTCTTGAAGAAGAGACCTTCAAGAACATGATATCCTCATCCCTGCACAACAAAGTGTGTTATCAAAATAGACAGGGACTGGGATCTAATGAGATAGCTCCTCCACACACAATCTTGTCTGTAAGATCTCCTAGGTGTGGAACTTGTGAAGATGAGCTTCCTCTCATAGATCCTATAAGTGAAGAGGATGAAGAAGAGATAGTGAAGAATTCCTCTGAGAAGAGTGAAGAGGAGGATTCTATGAAGGGCCACTATCCTTCTGAGGAGAAGAAGATTACTGTGATGACCAAGTCAATGAGAAAGAACTTGATCAGGAAGAGCAAAAGAAAAGCAAAGAAGGCTCAAGAGATCAAGGCTACTTTTGACTCTAAGCAGAAACAAGTTTTTATCTCTGCAGGGTTTGAAGTAGTAAAGACTGAAGACATCAACCAAAACTCTTCAGCTAAGAGTTCTGGTTCTTGTTCAAATCATCTCAGTACCAAGAAGAAGACTGATCTGCTGTGTACCACTGCTGCACAGCCTGGACCATCAAACTCCAAGAACAGTTACCAGCCCATAAGAACTGTCTCAGCATCTGCAAAGATGAAGGTGGAGAAGGGATGTGACCAAAGACAGTCTTGCTTCATAAGGAGACTCTTGTGAAGAAGAAAATGTTGTGTGTCATGTGTGAAAGTACCTCTCACATTGCTAAGGATTGTCCATACAATCCTAAAAGTACTGTCCATATGACCAAGACAAAGACTTCAAAGAGTTTCAAGAAGATTCAAGCTTCGGAAGGAAAGTCTGTTTCCTTCGGAAGCTCCAAATCAAAGAAGAAGGCAAATGGAAAATTACCTTCGGAAGAGAAGTTGGTCTCGGAAGAAAGGAATTCTTCCGAAGCACTGAAGTCTGCTGCAGTGACTGCAGAATCTTCCGAAGGTTCAGTCATCAAAACTTCTGAAGTCCCAAAAGCTTCCGAAGTTTTGAAGGTCAAGTCCAAGACTCCAAAGGTGGTGTGGAAGTCTAAGAAAGACCAAGTGACTGAAGTTTCTCCATCAACAACAGCTCAAGATCCTTCTAGCACAACCATAGGATCTATTACTGTTGCATTACCTTCTATTATACTTAGTGAGCCCAAGAAAATAAGGCTTGGGTTTCCAAATGTAACTAATCATTTTCTTTGTGCAGGAACAGCTCAAGACAAACAAGAATGTCTGGATCATTGATAGTGGCTGTTCCAGGCACATGACAGGCAATAGGTCACTACTCCATAACTTTGAGAGGATTGATGGAGGACCAGTTGCTTTTGGAGGAGATGAAGGTGGTTACATTTCTGGAAGGGGCAAGGTCACAAATGGTAAGCTCAGCATTGAAAAGGTAAACTTTGTCAAGGAGCTTGGGTACAATCTTCTGAGTGTATCCAAATTTTGTGATCAGAGTCATAACATGCTCTTTACTGAGCATGAGTGCATTGTTCTCAAGCCTGGAGTGGTCATTCCTCATGAGCACATCCTGCTTAGAGCCCCCAGGAAAGGGAACATGTACAAGATGGATTTGCAAGAAACATCTCCCTCTGGAGAAGTTTCATGCTTTCTGTCTAAAGCAAATAGTGATGAGTCTTTCCTATGGCATAAAAGAATGTGCCATGTAAACTTTAAGAACATGAATAAACTAATTAAACATGATTTGGTAACTGGAATGCCAAAGAAAGAGTTTACAAGTGATGATCATTGTGTTGCATGCCTGAAAGGGAAGCAACATAAGGTATCTCACAAGCCTAAGGAAAGGAACTCCATCACTACTCCCCTACACTTATTACATATGGATCTCTTTGGCCCCACCAGTGTAATGAGTCTAGGAAGGACCTCTTATTGTTTGGTGATCACAGATGATTTTACAAGATTCACTTGGGTTTTCTTTCTTAGAACTAAGGATGAGACCCCTGAGATTCTGAAGAATTTCATCTTAAAAATTGAGAATCAAAGTGATCACAAGGTCAAAACCATAAGATGTGATCAAGGGACTGAATTCAAGAATCAAATCCTTGATACATTTTGTGATGAAAAAGGTATTACAAGACAATATAGTGCTCCAGGACTCCTCAGCAAAATGGTGTTGCTGAGAGGAGAAACAGGACACTAATTGAAGCTGCAAGAACTATGTTGTCTGACTCTAAACTGCCCATCACCTTCTGGGCAGAGGCAGTAAATACTGCTTGCTATGTGCAAAACAGAGTTTTAGTAGTTAAGACACATGGTAAGACTCCTTATGAACTTTGGCACAAGAGAAAACCTTTCATTGGTTTTCTCAGGTCATTTGGATGTCCTTGCACCATCTTGAATACCAAAGATCAAATTGCCAAGTTTGCTGAGAAATCAGATGATGGACACTTCATTGGATACTCTTCCCAAGCTAAGGCTTATAGAGTATACAATCTCAGAACTAGAATTGTTGAGGAGTCAGCCAATGTGACTTTCAATGAACACACACCCTGTGTGGCTGGTTCTGGTCCTGATTGGCTATTTGATCTTGATTTAGTTACCAACTGTTTTAACAAATCTTATGAGAATGTTTCAGGATCTGCAGAAAATTTAATTCAGGTGATCCTGATCCAAGATTTGAGCTAGGAAGACCTTCAACTCAACATCTTCAGCTCCAGTTGGAACTACTTCAGCAAATGAGGTTTCTATCAGCACTACAATGACAAATTCAGCTGATACATCTGGGGTGCCTTCAAATTCCAGCTCAGAGGCTCCACAACCAGATAAAGATACCTCAATTGTGGAAGACAACAATGGTGATGGTGAAAGTGATCAAGAATTCCTTGATGCTAATAACCACACCATAGATGACAACATCAATGATGTCACACACTCATTGGATCAAGTCAATCTTGATAAGTGTGGTGATGTGGAGGGTGAATCATCTATGCCAGATCTAAATTTCTCAAATTTGGATCTTTCTCAGAAACTTGCTGTGATCCCTCAGCTTAGGATCCACAAGTCTCACCCCACCACAAACATCATTGGAGATGTTGTCACAGGGGTAAGAACAAAGGACAAACCCATGAAGCAAATGTTTGTCTTCACTCTTGTTTCTTATTCCAGATAGAGCCAAAGAAAGTTGATGAGGCTCTAAAGGATGGAAGTTGGGTTGAAGCTATGCAACAAGAGTTGCTTCAATTCAAAAGGCAAAAAGTTTGGAACCTTTGTTCTCTTCCTCATGGGAAGACTACCATTGGAACCAAATGGGTGTTTAGGAATAAGAAGGATGATAGAGGCATTATCATCAAGAACAAGGCAAGACTAGTTGTTCAAGGATACACACAAGAAGAAGGGATTGACTACACTGATGTCTTTGCTCCTGTAGCAAGATTAGAAGCTGTTAGGATATTCCTGGCATTTGCTGCATCCAAGAACTTCAAGGTCTTTCAACTTGATGTGAAGTGTGCTTTTCTGTATGGAGTGATTGATGAAGAGGTGTATGTCAAACAGCCACCTGGTTTTGTAGACCCTGATCATCCTGATTATGTCTGCAAGCTTGACAAAGCTCTTTATGGGCTGCATCAGGCACCCAGGAAGTGGTATGAGACATTGTCTGAGTATCTTTGTAAACATGGATACAGGAGAGGTACTATAGATGGAACTCTCTTCATCAAAGGACAGGGAAATGACTTATTGCTAGTTCAAGTGTATGTAGATGACATCATCTTTGGTTCAACTAATCCAAAGCTCTGCAAAGACTTTGAGAAGCTGATGAAAGACAGATTTGAAATGAGTGCAATGAGAGAACTCAATTTCTTTCTGGGAATTCAAGTGAAGCAAGTTGAAGATGGCATCTTCATAAGTCAGTCAAAGTATGTTCAAGACATACTCAAAGGTTCAACATGACTGATTGTAAGATTGCTAAGACACCATAGCCAGAAACCACTCCCTTGGACCTGATCTTGAGGGGGAGTGTGTAGATGAACACTTATACAGGGCTATGATTGGGTCTCTTATGTATCTTACAGCTAGCAGGCCTGATATCATGTTTGCTACATGTATTTGTGCAAGATATCAAGCCAATCCTAAGATGTCTCACCTAATCACTGTCAAAAGGATTTTAAGATACCTCAAAGGTGCTTCAACACTTGGTTTATGGTATCCAAAGAATCCTGACTTCAATCTGTATGCTTATACAGATAGTGATTATGGTGGTTGCAACATGACTGCAAAGTCTACATCTGGGGATGTCAATTCCTTGGTGGAAGGGTTGTCTCATGGCAATGCAAGAAACAATCCTGTGTGTCTGCATCAACTGCTGAGGCTGAATACATTGCTGCTGCAAGTTGTTGTGCTCAAGTGCTTTGGATTCAAAATCAGATGCTGGACTATGGATTTAACTTCAAGGAACTCCTATCCACATAGACAACAATAATGCTATCTCTATCACTGAGAACCCTGTGCAGCACTCAAGGACCAAACATATAAATATCAGGTATCATTTAATAAGAGATAACTATGAAAAGGGATTAATTAAACTAGTCAAAGTTCATACAGATGAACAATATGCTGATCTGTTTACAAAAGCTTTTGATGAACAAAGATTTAAATATCTAATATCAGCTATTGGGATGATCAACTTTGAGTAGATCTTTTCTTAAAACTAATTCTAGTTATTTCTTAAAATATGTGTGTCCTAAGTTGTCTAGTTCATCACTTTCATAAGCTCATGTTTTCTTTGGATATCAAATTCTTTTTGAAGACTTTCCGTAGATTCTTGAAAACTTTCTGATCCTTCGGAAGATATATTTTTACCTTCGGAAGAAAATCATGTCTTCAAAATAAATAACTGTCTAAGAAATTTTACCTTCGGAAGAAGTCTTAAATCTATCTTCCGAAGCTTAGATACTTGTCTCAGACAATTATTTATTTTTAAGGACTTTTTCCTTCCGTAGCAAAATTAACTCTCGGAAACTTTGTTGTTTTATATACAAAGCATTCAAGTGTTTATTTCTCTTCCGAAGCAAAATTTTCAAGATTCTCAGGAAAATCTTCCGAAGTCATTTTAGCTTCGGAAGCTTTTTCATTAAAACTTCCGAAGATAATTTACCTTCGGAAGCTTTTTGAATTCCAAGAAAACTACTTTTTGAGCAAAAGTAACTACTTTTTCAGAGGTGGGACCGACATTCGGATTTCAAAGTTTATCCTCTTTCATTAACTTTGGTTCAAATCCTTTTCACATAAATACCCAACGGTTCCCCCTCTCCCTCACTATCTTCTTCAATTCTACTATTCCTCAAACCTAATTCCCAAACCGCCTTTGCTTTTCACCTTTATTCATCCTTAAGCTTCTCAAATGGCCAACCTTAACCGCAGAAACAACCCAGATTTCTCCATGCAACTTCACAGGCAACACAATCAGGTTGCTCTGTTAAGCTTAGAGAAAGATGAATGTTTCTTAGAGATTTGCCAGTTCTTAGCTTTATCAAATTACTTCACCTCCCTAACCATTGATCCTACTCTCTATGAGGATCATCTGCTTGAATTCTGGAAGACCTGCCAAGAGGTCATCATGGATGGGGAGAAGGCACTGTCTGCCACAGTGCAAGGGAGGACAATCTTCATCACTCCGGCCATCATCAACACTCATTTGCAGTTGGATGATGAAGAAGGTGAGTTGTTCTTCCTAAAGGAAGCTGTCAATCATTCCTTTGAGCAGATATGCTATGAGGGAGATTTCTCTGTAAAGACCTTCAGGAAAGGGAAGGTCTCATCCCAGTGGAAATACCTACTCCATGTGGTTATCCACAGCTTGTCAAACAAGCATGGAGGGTGGGACCAGATTCTTGAAGATCTCTCCTTCATAGTGCATGGAATGGTTCAAGGGGTCAAGTTCAGGTACTCTCAATTTGTCTATACCAATTTGCTTGCTAACTTGGACTCCTTAGAGTATTATATGTTTCCTAGATATGTTCAACACATTCTCAACTGTGAACCGGGCTCACAGTTGATGGAAACAGATAATATTCTTAAATTGGGACAGATGAAGCCCGGCATCTTTAAAATCATGAAGAAGCCAACTGTAGGCTTCTTAGGGGTAGAAACAGCCCTTGTCCCTAAAATGTTAGAGTTCATTGCTCAAGGTGACAACCTAGCAACACAAGCTAGTGTTGAACCCACACCTTCTACCTCTCTACCACTAAAAAGGCCTCAAGTAACCCTCACCTACCAAAGAAAGTCCAAACGAACCCTGCTCAAGCTATTGAGTCTGTGCAGGTTCCCATATACTCACCTTTACAGGAGGAAGTGGACACTAGAGCTCCCACTTCCCTTGAGGAGCAAACCACTCCCATCTCTTCAACTATCAAGGCTGAGGTTCCTCATGCTCACCCTGATGAGCTCACAAGCCTAACTGCCTTAAGCCTTCACTCTGAGTCTCAACACTCAAGTGAACAACCTTCAGGGGACAGTTACCATCCCCAGCCTTTAGATCTAAATCAACCCATTCCAAACCTTTCCTTTTATACTGATGAAGACTTAGGTTTTAGTGAGTACCATGAGTCTCTCTTCTCTTCCCCTACTCAAAGAGAGATGAGTACTCCCGAGTCTCCTCAATCTAGCCCACATCAGTCACCTATAACTGAGGTGGATACTTCTGAACCTGTTCAGGATATCCATACGAAAGAGGCTCTCACTTTTGCAAGTGATTACATTATTAAGACCTCAACCATGGCAACTCAGCCCATTGACATCTCAACTGAGAATGTAAATGAGCAGAGGAAATCCAGCAGCCAAGAACCTGAAGCTGGTGGTGAGAGAGAGGACTTTGGTCCAATCATCTCATCCCCCAATGATTCTTCTGATGAAGAAGAGGGGAATCTGAGGCTAAAGGTGCAAAAACTGTCAAAAACATGCTTCTATTTAGTCTCTAAGGTTAGTCACCTTGAATCTCAGGTGACTACCTTACATAACAGGGTCAATGATCAGCAACTTGAGATTTCATATCTTAAGGAAAAACTAGCTGGGAGACCTTTAAGAAGAGCTCAACCAGGAACACAAGAACCTGTGGATGTGATTGATCTATCCTCCAGCTCACCTATGCAAGTGGGTGATGCTACCAAAAAGGGGGAGAAAGTCATTGCAGCCACAGAACCTGGGAGTTCTTCACAGAGAATGGACATTGAGGACTCACCATCCTCACTTGCAATTGTGCATTTTTAGCAACTTCCTCAAGTTCACATTAATGTGGACTCTATAGACTCTATCATTAGAAGTCTGTTTGAGGAAGGGATACCAAGGGCTATGTCATCCTCACCATCTTCCAATCACATCATTGGGTGGAGGTATGACAACATCATAAAAGCCCTAATCATCATAAGAGTTCAAGGACAACAAGAAGTCTTTAATTTTCAGACTTTGAACTACTATGAAGGTCTGGATCTAGTCAACATGCCATTTTTCAATCCAAGCAAATCAAGACAAGCTGACAGACTGGCTCAAAGAATCCAAGACAGGATCACTGCAGAGTTCAGCTTCAGAAGGAGACTTAGGCAATCAGGTAATGCCATCGGTCAACTGGATGTTGAGGCAAACCCTAAGATTAGTTTCATAGGGGAAACATTGACTTAAGGCCCAGTGGCAGAACCTGAGACCCCTGTCTCATCATCATCAATTGCTGCAGAGATCCACATTCCTTTTGAGACACCTGCTGGTGAAGGTGCTTCTCAACCTCTCTCTGGCCTGAGCTCAGATGCTGCAACAAGCAATGAAGGCCAAAGCTCTCTCCACCCTGAGTCACAAAGGTCTGTGAGTGACAAAGGGAAAAGAAAGATGACATCTGAGGAGATAGAGGAAGAGGAGAGAGAGAGAGGAAAAGGAGGCTGAGGGGAGCAAGTTCCTCTACTGAGTCTTCAAGACTCATGGAGTCTGCTATCAGGGCTGCCCCCGGACCAGATACACATAATGATGAGTTAAGGGCAGTCAGGATAAATTATCTACAGACAATGAACTATGACATAGACAGTATTATTTCTCTCCCCTTAGATGAGCTAAATGAACTGGCTGACATGAAAGTGTCAAGAGAGATGAAACAAAAAGAGGATGCAAGGTTACTTCTCCAATTCAAAAAGGAGAAGTGACAGAAAAGACTCTACAAGCATGCTCTTACTCTCTCCCCAGTTCAAGAAAGCCCTATACAAGAAGATGTGGTTCAACAAGAACCTCAGGTAGACAAAGAAGAAGATAGGATCAAAATGATCAACTACCTGAGTGCCACAGGCTTCTATCAGGCAGATGCACTTCTTCCTTTTGTCTAATGACTATGTTGAGTTTGAGTACTTAAAACAACTTGAGCTTGAGTTAGTCAAAGACAGAAAGACAACTAAGAAGAAGCTAAGGGAAGAAGCTGCAAAGTCAAGAGCCATCATCCAAAAGAGCATGAAGAAGTCTGCTGACAGGCAGAGGATGATGAGCTTCTTGAAGCTGTATGGATTCTCCGGAAGGAGAATTGGCCCTATGTATCTATTCACAATGGATGAGCATATCAGGGTAATCAAGCAGAAGATCAAGAGTGGAGAACTGATTGACTTACACTCTCTTCCAAGTCAAGTCCCACCTGAAGTGGAGGTTAAGGTTGAACAACCTGAGACAACACAACCCGAACCTCCTGCTGAGCCTCAGCAAGCTTCATCTTCTAAACCACAGCAGGGTCAAACTCCCTCTCCTTCTGAACCTGTGAGGGAGGAACACCCAACTGAGAAAGACAAGGATGATCAACAAGGTGCTGCAGACCAGTCTTCTCAGTTAAAGTCCTCTAAGAGGAAGAAGAGGATGGCTTCTAAACCAAACTCTAAGAAGAAGAAGCCTAAATCATCTACCTCTAAACCTCAGGCTGAGTCAGATCAACCTAAAGAAGTGCATGAAGAGGCAGCCCAATCAACTCCAATACAAGTGGCTCCTCTTGCAGCTGAGACACCCATCTTATCCTGGACCTTCTCTACCAATCCAGAAATATGGCATGTAATCAGAGATCAAGATGTTGAGAATGTCTATACATGGCAAGACATAATCAACTTACCTCTGCATGATCTCTTTGAGATGATAAGATACTATGAAAGTCTGAATGATCCTGACCATCTAATGAAGAAGGGTATGGTCATCATTATGCTGAAGAATACTAACATCTGAAGATCTTCTAAATGTTTTAGTAGCATCAGCCTAGGGGGAGTTTGTAAGGATTTCTATAAGTCTGATGCAACCAAAACATCCAAAGTCTCTCTGCAAGCAATGCACTAAAGAACTGAAGTAGAATTGCTTCGGAAGTTTTACACCATGCACTAGAAATATTCTGAGTGTAAAATCTTCCGAAGCCAAGAGCAATATCTTCCGAAGCCAAAAGTGAAGTCTTCCGAAGATTCAGAGACAAAGTCTTCTGAAGCCACTTAGTGAAGACAGATTTCTTCCGAAGACTTTCAAAGATATGCCTTTATCTGATGTACTTTATCATAAAGCTGGACTACCTTTCCGCTGCAACTCTATAAAGTCACCAACTTACATGAGTTGGTGAAAAGGTCCATGCTTTTGGTAACTGTACATTGAGGTCTTGAGTCCATGCTTTCTACTTTATGTACTTTTATCCTTTTTGTAATATATTAGGATGTAAGCTATGGCATGTCATAGTCACAAGTCAAAAGGCAGATATGCCTTTTGATTCTACAATTGATTTTGTTTGTGTCTAGTCAATTGTATCCAGCTGGCTTTCAAAGTATAGCCGGCTGTAGGTTGTGGTATAAGTATTCCATGTTCTAGTATCTTTCTTTATGCTTTGTAACACTTGTAATAGAACTTGAGAAAGCAATATACTGCATCCTTGAAACCCAATATCTTGTGTTCTCTTGTTCTGTCTCTTACTTGTTACTTGTGTTCTTAGTATCATTTTTGTGGTTAATCCAGTTTACTGTTTGATTAAGTTTGGTTAATCTCCTCTTTGTGTTGTTGTGTTGTAAGTGACCATCCTTCACTGGTCTTGCAAAACATAATAACCAGATAAAATTATAATTATTTTATAAAAATACTAAAATAATAAAAATTATATATGAAAAACCGGTTCGACCGGGTCAAGTTCAACCGATCAGATCACCGGTTCAATGACAAATGATTTTAAGCACCGAACCGGACCGGATTGGAGTCCAGTTTCGACCCGTCCGTCCGATCCGGTTTTCAAAACAATGTTAACCACCACCACGACCACCTTCACTTGTGCAACCATCACCCACAAATCCTCCTCCAATGGCGACAAATTTCTCACCTTCTCCTGTCACCCAACAACCACGCGCCATAATATCACAGTTTGTAACGATGGCCAATAGAGAATAACAACCGAAAGAGATTAGAGCTAAAACCACCCAACAAATCAACGATCAAATTGTCGATCTTAAAGGAGACTTCTTTAGTGTTTATGCTCCGTCTTCAGAGGTCCGCCAGAAATGAGCTCCGACTTCCGTCGAATGCGTAAAACGGTATCCTGTTATTTGATTTTGAATACTTGTGGTTTAAATTGCCATTTTTGACCAATTGTTTGAACAAATTTTGGGTTTTGTTCAACAATTGGAGGGCATTTCATTGTTTGACTTCAAATTTTGAAATTGCGCTAATTGATTTGCATTTCAACATGCTTTTATTACTTGAATCAACTATTGATCACTGCCCTTTGAGTTTTACTTCAAACATAACTTGCAAATGGAACTGAAGTTGAAACATGAACGGGTTCTTGACCTTGAATCTGTACATAAAGCAAGTATATTTAATTGTTGGTATGAGCGGTGCTGTTATATTCATGGAATAGGTGGAAGGATGCTTCTATAATCATCTTAAGCTAAAACATATTTAAAGAAAAGTAGTTATATGTTGTAGGGGGCAATGCCAACATTGTATTCTTTAAGTTGAATTGATGCCAATATGTTTTATACCAACAGAGTGATCATATTCTTGTTAAGACCCATATGCGTGGATTCAGAAATTATATTCATAGGTGTCATCAAAATTGACCAATATTGCAATAGTAATGTACAAGCTAGGATCAAGAAGTACACACAATGGTAAACATGTAACATTGTCTCGGTTCATCTTATAATTAATATATGCAAATAATTGTTTATTCATAATTAAGTAACTCTACAGCTAGAGATAAGGAGAAATCAAGTATTTTCTTAATTTTCTTATTGAATTAGGGTTGGATACTTGGACTAGATATCATCTGCCTTTCAAAAGCAGGTCAATTTATGACATTTTTGTACACATCACTATTTCTTATTTTGTGCATAAACCCATTATTCAGGTCCATGTAATAGATACAATGCAAGTTAAAAAGGGAAAGAGTTGCAGTGTGGGTGGTAAAAGCTAGCTTCCTTCTTTAGCCCATCTAGTAGCACTTCATACTTTTGTGTTTCTACAAAAGATTTATAAAGGATATGGTCTTAAATTCATCTTTTTGATGTTGATAGGTTCCTCGTTGATAGTTAAGAGAGAGAGCGAGGGGGAAATTGATGATGGTATCGGGAAGAGGCAATCAAGGAAGCTTGACCGGCAATGGACAAAAGAGCATCATGCACCCCCACCCCCACCCCTGATGAAGTTACAGGAAGAAAAGGCAGCTAAAGAAGCTAAAGAGTCTACTTCGGCTTAAGTACTCGAAATACGTAAGCACATCATGATTTTTGTATTATAATTGTGTTTTGCAAAACCAAGAACAATTGTGTGTCATTGTTCCTAGCTTCTGATAGAGAAATGATGATGTTAGAGGTTTGCTATATGTGTATTTGGGGTGATATATATGGACCAGGTGGGTTGGTCAACAGGTAAAAAGGGATTTATTTGGCGTGTTTGGATTTGGGTTTAGGTTAAATTGATCGGTAAACACTTTATTCTTTAACTTCTGTAATATGTAAAGAACTTGTTACATCCATATTACGTTGGGCTATTAGTGATGGCACTCCAAACTTAAACAACCTTTTAATTACCACACCTCTACCCTTTCTCTCCTATACCTCATAACCCACTCGATGCTCTCCGTAACCCGGATTGGAACAAGGCCATGACCAACGAATTCCGAGCTCTTATTGATAATAGCACATGGGAAATTAGTCCCGAGGCATTATCATATGAATTTTGTTTGTAGCATGTGGATTTTTAAACATAAACTAAAGTTTGATGGCACTTTAGAGCGATACAAAGCTCACTTGGTTTGTGATGGCAGGTCCCAACAAGTTGGCATAGACTGTGGAGATACCTTTAGCCCAGTGGAAAAACCAACAACAATCCGGACTATTCTTTCACTAGCTCTCTTTCACTCATAGCCAATTCACCAGCTAGACGTAAAGAACACCTTTCTACATGGCAATCTTCTTGAGATGGTTTACATGCATCAGCCCTCGGGATTTCGAGACACACGATTTCCAAATCATGTCTGCTTATGGAAGAAATCATTGTGTGGGTTGAAACAACCTCCAAGGGCATGGTACCAAAGGTTTGCTGACTATGTTTCCACATTAGGGTTCGGTCATAGTAAAAGCGACCATTCTCTATTTATCTACAAAATGGTCCTAATATTGCTTATATCTTGTTATACGTGGATGACATCATTCTTGTCACCTCCACAGACACTCTTCGCCACTCTTTTATGAAACTCTTGGCTGCCGAATTTGCAATGAAGGACTTGGGCCCACTTAGCTACTTTTTTGGCATATCCGTGACTCGGCATAATGGCTCCTTATTCTTGTCTCAACACAAATATGCAGAGGAAATACTTGAAAGGGCCGGCATGAGTACTTGCAATCCTACTACCACCGGTTGACACAAAATCTAATCTTAGTGCATCTTCTGTCACCCTTCTTGAAGACGGAGGCACCCACTATCGTGAACTTGCGAGAGCCCTACAATGTCTCTCTTTCACCATGCCTGATATTAGCTATGCCGTTCAGCAGGTATGCATGCACATGCATGCCCCATGTACATGCCATTTTGGCATTAAAGTGCATCTTGCGGTATATCAGAGGCACCCTTTCACACGGTCTATGTCTGAAGACATCATCAGTCACTTCGCTATTATGTCTCTTGTTTAGTGCCGAGGCCGAATACCGTGGGGTTGCCAACTTCTTCTCAGAAACGTGTTGGTTACACAACCTTTTACTTGAACTTCATCATCCACCAACTAATGCCACTCTCGTGTATTGTGACAACGTTAGTGCCATTTACCTATTTGGGAACCCAGTTCAGCACCAACGCACAAAACACATAGAGTTGGATATCCACTTTGTTCGTGAAAAAGATTGCCCGAGGACAAGTTCTTGTTTTGCATATTCCATCACGGTTCCAGATAGCCGACATCTTCACCAAAGGCCTTCCTCAGGTTTTATTTGATGATTTCCGGGACAGTCTCAACATTCATCAACCTCCTGCTTCGACTGCGGGGGTATATTAGCAGCAATACAGCTGTATACACAGTTGTATCATCGATTTAGCAACAACAGATTTATAGGAACAAATCAGCAGATTTATAGGAACAAATTATTGTGTCAAAGCTGTATTTTTAGGAATAGTTTATTTGTATTTAATGCTGTAAATTCAGCACAGAAAATCCCTGTATTTATATGGTTCCATCGTGAATGAGAAAGGCACACATAATTCATTTTATTCATTCTCTTATATGGTGAAAAACCAAGAACAATTGGTTTAGGTTTATGTATCATTGTTCCTAGCTTCTGATATAGTAATGATGATGTTAGAGGTTTGCTATTTGTGTAATTGGGGTGATATGTATGAACTAGCTGGTTTGGTCAATAGGTGAAAAGGGATTTATTTTGGTGTGTTTGGATCTGGGGTTGGGTTAAATTAACTGGTAAACACTTTATTCTTTATCTTCTGTAACATGTAAAGAACTTGTTACGTCCATATTAGGGGTGGGGTATTGTTGTTAGGTTAGGTCGCATCTGGCCCCTCCCGGGCTGTTTTTGAGCTTAGATACGAGCCGTAACATGTAAAGAACTTGTTAGAAGGTGAGCCTGAGGCGGAGCATTGGGAACACCCTTCAATGCTCAAGTAAGTGATTTATACATGATGAGCTGTAACACCCGGATATTTATTATTTTGAAGCCGACAAAGAAAGAAAAGAAAATAAAGTCCAAAGTCGAGGGACCAAACTCGCCAACGAAGAAAAGTTGGGAAGTGTGGTGATATGTGTAGGGAGAGGGCAGCCCACTCTCCCCACACACACCAAAAATTCAGCTCACAAGGAAGAGGAGAAGGAAAAGAGGAGAAAAAGGAGAAAAAGGGGTGTTTCGGGTGATTCGGGTGTCCAAATTCGTCGAGTAGCAAGCCAAATCGCAGCCCTTGTCTTTGTGCTCGATTGTGTGAGTTCTAGGACCCCACTTTTACTTGTTTTCAACCGATTTTGGGGCTGGAATGCATTGAAAACCCGTTTTTACAAGTGTGTGTGTTTGACCCATTTGGGTGTGATGTGTATGATGCGTTTTGTGTATGTTTCCGGGCTTGTGTGTGCTTGTATGGTGTTAAGGTATGCATTCCTAAGGTCCAGGAGGGATGATTTAGGCTTAGAATGGGCTTGGATGAGCTTGGAGGCCGAAAATGGTAGATTGGGTTCGGGATGAACTCCATTCTGCATCAGCTAAGGCTAGGCGACCGAATGGAGGCCATACGGCCGAATGAGGGGCGATTGAAGGTCATTCGCACGATTGGGATTCATTCGCACGATTGAGGGTTCAATCGCACGACTAAGGCTTCAGTCGCACGACTAAGGCTTCAGTCGCACGACTGGGAGTTCAGTCGCATGGGGATCGCACGACTGAAGGTTCAGTCGCATAAGTGCTTAGTCGCATGAGCTCATTCGCATTAGTCCCATCCGCATAAGGTCCATTCGCACGACTGGATGTTCATTCGCATAGATGTTCATCCGCATAAGTCCAGTCGCATAATGTTCAGTCGCATGGAGGCCATGCGACTGAAGGGTGTCCATACGCCCGAATAGAGCTGTTGCACTCGAAGGAATGTGTAGTTTGACTTCTGGCCTTCGGGGAAAGATGAAGATGTAAGTATTGACGTAAAGTAACCCGTAAGAGCATGTAAGAGGATGGTTATGGCCTTAGAGAGCATGTAGGGCATGATGATGTTGCATGTTTATGCATATTATGAATGTATGATGTTGCCCTGTATGATGATGATGAATGTGTATGATATGTTCCATATTATGATGTATGATTATCTTTCCTATGGCTTTACGTATTATGATGAATGAAACGAAGTATTATGTAACGTAAAGTGGAAAGAAATGACACGTCTTGCATGCATCGGATAACGGGTCCTTCTTTGTGATTGATCATTAATGTAAACCTCCACCGCTTACCCTTAGTACTGTGGCATACGTTTAGCTGTTTATTTATTGACTTCGGCCCAATGGCTATGACTGATCAGTTATCATTAGTACTGTGGCATACGTTTAGATGTTCATTTATTGACTTCGGCCCAGTAGCTAAGACTGATCGGTTACCCCTAGTACCGTGGCATACGTTTAGCTGTTCATTTATTGACTTCGGCCCGGTAGCTGAGACTAGTTGGGGTGTAGCATATGGTATTGGTATGGATGATGTCCGATGCGCAAGTAAGGTTAAAAGGAACGAATGAACGAATGAATGAAAGAAGAAGATAATAATGATATTATCTATGCGTACGTATGATGTGTGATCATGTTAAAGTAACGAATAGTTTTATATGAAAGTAAAGTATGTTTTATATTAAAACTAGAACTTACTCAGCAACGCTGATTTTTTTATATGTTTTCCAGTTGGCAGGTGAGGTTTGCTGAGGATGGCACCGTGAAGCTACTCAGCTCTTTTTGGGATGACATTCTTTTGATTAATGTTTTTGCATTGTAATGCGAACAAGCTATTTTGTAACGAATGTTGTATTAACTTGCAAAAGCATTTATATAGAAATGAAAGTGTATTTTAAATGTTCCGCTGCAATGTTTCTATGAGACAAATGTAAATATATGTTTTACGTGCGATGAATGACCAACTGTAAGCATCCCGAGAACGGGGCCTTACATGAGCGTGTATGTAAATATATATATAGTTTAGGCTAGCATAAAGTATATATAAAGGATAGGGAGTGGAGAAGAAGAATAGTGGGAAGAAGTTGATTTACCAATAAGAAGATGTGCAACCAGTACGGAGAAGGTAATCAGCAAGAAGCTGTGAAGTCAGCTTAGAAGAAGCTGATTTAACAACAAAAGAGAGAGGCATGAGAAGCCAAGTGAGTTTTGTTAATGACAATAGGATGCCTTGAAGTGCAGGAGTGAGTCCTTATTTATAGAGGGGAAACCTATGAAGCCATAATACATTTATACGTTTGGATGATATGCAGCCTAACGGACCCATCAGTCCATCACTATAAATAGCTCACTCTAGGACATACACCATCATAAGTCAACAGGCTGATGATAAATGGTGTGGGTGTAATAATTGATTCATTTCCTTATGTGAGCTGTTATTGTAATCTGATTCTTTTATTGGCTTGTTTTGAGTGGTGCTCCTTTGTTATTTATATATCAAAGGTATTATTATTATTATTTTCATGTATCTTACAATTGAAATTAGGTTTTATTTGGTTTTTAATGTTATGTGAGTGAGACTATTGTTTTGCTATAGGTGGTTTGTTGCTTCTTTTAGACTCAAAGGATAGCAACATAGACAAATTGGGTTTTGGTGAAAACGAGTACTTTCTGGATCGTTAACGTTTTTATTTATTTATTATTTTCATTAACATTTTGTTACATCTTGATACATATTTTATGAGCCTTATATCTTCAACAACATTGTGTTGGTCGTTTACCTTTACAATTAACAACTGCAAGTTGTTTTACCTTTGGAGAACTACAAACCAACATAAGAGAATGAGGTGCAGCCTTTCTATGACTTTATGTGTAAAATTTACAAGGCATGCACATTCATTTTTAATTGCAAATGCTAAAATCTTTTGATAGAAAGTTGCTTTTTTTGTAATTGAATGTGTTCCTTTCGTAACGCGCAGGTGAATTGTGGATAGGTTTTCATAACATTCTGAAAACCTATTCATAATTATATTCATTATGATTGATGTCGATTTCTTATTGATGATAATGGTTTGAATACAAAAAACCAATGAACCTAACCTTATAATACTAATTAATAATAATAATAATAATAATAATAATAATAATAATAATAATAATAATAATAATAATAATAATAATAATAATAATAATAATAATATTATTATTATTATTATTATTATTATTATTATTATTATTATTATTATTATTATTATTATTTATAATATATTTGTTTTGAAATCTTACTACTCTAATAAAAGAGTAACTTGAGGTGCCACGTGACAGCACTATAATAATCATCACCAAAATTTTCTCGCATCTCTTTCATTTTAAATAATTACCTTAATTACTAATAATATTATTTAACATTCTTTTACATTTAATAAATAAAAAAATCTATTTATTAATGTTATTTCTAAATAAACAAAATTTTTATAAAATAATAAATTTTTCTAACACAAAACTTTTTAAAGATACGAAATATTCTAAAAAATGGTCTTTTAAAAAATTTAATTTTTTAAAACCAAAAATAATTAATTTGGGAGTTGTGATAAGAAAATTTTTAAAAATAACATTTTTATACGATTTGTTTTAGAACAAAATCTTTATTTTTTTGGAAAAAAAATAAAACAAAATTTTAAAAAGTTGATATCACTGTTTTATTAGTTATAGTCAATTTCTCATACGTTTTAGTTATATCATATCTTAGAATATTATTTTATAACTAATAAATTTTATTATATTAATATTTTATTAATTCAATCCGTCTAATACACGAATTTACTAAAACTATATATAATATAATATGCGATTAACTGAACAATTTAGTCATAAATACCAAACTTATTAATAGCCAAAATGTTTGTACTTACATTTGATAACAAATAGAAGATTTCATGAGCTGGAGTATTTAGAAGTAGCTTTTTTTTTTTTTTTGATAAATAAAATGTGCGTAAGGTATTTTTTTTACAATATATATATAGATATTAAAAGCCATAAAGCAAAGCTTTTAAGCTTTGTGTACAAGTAGTTATTCCATAGGCAAAACCGTAATTATTTGATGTGGCAAGGGCAAACTTTTAATGCCATGTTAAAGTTGAAACATACTAATAACCGCCATGTGTCTATCCCCATCAACTCATGTTTGAACTTTTTTATTACTTATTTAATATTTAATATTTAACATTATTATTCTTTTTAATTTTATTTTATTATCTCTTATAACTTTTAAAATATAATGTCTTTATAAATTTTAAATATAACGTTACGACGTACTTATTTTTATCTATATGTTGATGTAAATTTATTCAAAATGAAGTCATGCGTAATATCATACAATTTATCGGAGCACAAAGTATAATCGTCAAAGCCACTTCAAGGTTTTGATTTTTCTTGATTTTTTCCTCTTATAATTTTCAAAATATGTTGTCCTAAAAACTTTAATATTTACAATTACAACGTGATTATTTTTATTATTGTTTCGACATTGTTTTTTCTAATCTGAGTTTCTGATAATAATTTTATTTGAAATCGTGAAGTGAATACTAATATACAAGTTGTAAGACCTTGCTTCTAGGAGTCCTCACAGTTGGTCAATCATAACATAACTATTTTATATTAAAACCGTGCAATGTAATTACACAAGTTGAATAAAAAAATTAATAAATATAATAAAAATTTGTTGATTAAAAATCGATATTTTAAATAAGATATGATTGAAATATTTCTTATAAAAAATAAAATAAAAAAATTATTTTAAAATAAAAGTTCTAAAAATGTCATACTGAAAAACTTTATTCTATAACTCTCGGTTTTAATTATTTTTTATAAAAAATTTACTTTTTAAAAATCCCAGTTATGAAATATTTTGTATTTTCTAAAATGTTTTATAATTTTATGAAAAATTATTTCGTAAGAAATAACATTAGTAAAAATATCTCTTGCTTAATTTATTAAAAACTATTTTAATCTAAAAAAATTAAATAATATTATTAGTAATTAATGTGATTATTAAATAGGTGAGAGAAGCGAGAAAAAATTGTTAATGAGTAATATGATGTTGACATGTGTTTTCTTAAATACCTTTTTATTAGAGTAGGGAGATTAGAATATTCATATTTCATTCATTATTTATAGATAGATTATATTAAAAATCATTATTTTTCTACCTTCTTTTAATTAACTAACATTTGTTTTAACTTTATTATTATATATTCTCTTTTCTACATTCAAAACACCTTCAAAAAACATAAAAAAAAGTTTTATAAAGGTCGAATAATAAATAATCAAATTTATAGATTAACATTAATATTTTCACTTTCTTCATTCACCACCAATGTTTTCACTTTTCAGAACCGGATCGAACAGTGAACCGGATATCTTACTGGTTCACTGGTCGAACCGGTTCAACCGGTCGGACCGGACATAATAACCAGATAAAATTATAATTATTTTATAAATATATATGTAATAATACTAAAATAATAAAAATTATATATGAAAACCGGTTCGACCGGTTCAACCACCGGCTCAATAACAAAATGGTTTTAAGCATCGAACCGGATCGGATTGAAGTCCAATTTCGACAGGTCCGTCTCATCCGGTTTTCAAAACAACGTTCACCACCCCCAAGACCACCTTCACTTGTGCAACCATCACCCACAAATCCTCTTTCAATGCCATCCGAATTTCTCACGTTCTCCCGTCACCCAACAACCACGCGCCATAATATCACAGTTTGTAACGATGGCCAATAGAGAAGAACAACTGAAAGAGATTAGAGTTAAAACCACCCAACAAATCAATGATCAAATTGTCAATAGGAGACTTCTTTAGTGTTTATGCTCCGTCTTCAGAGGTCCGCCTCCTGTTATTTGATTAGGGTTTTGATTTTGAATACTTGTGGTTTAAATTGTCATGTTTGACCAATTATTTGAAAAATTTTGGGTTTTGTTCAACAATTGGAGGGCATTTCATTGTTTGACTTCAAATTTTGAAATTGCGCTAATTGATTTGCATTTCAACATGCTTTTATTACTTGAATCAACCATTGATCACTGCCCTTTGAGTTTTACTTCAAACATAACTTGCAAATGGAACTGAAGTTGAAACATGAACGGGTTCTTGACCTTGAATCTGTACATAAAGCAGGTATATTTAATTGTTGGTATGAGCGGTGCTGTTATATTCATGGAATAGGTGGAAGGATTCTTTTATAATCATCTTAAGCTAAAACGTATTAAAAGAAAAGTAGTTATATGTTGTAGGGGGCAATGCCAACATTGTATTCTTTAATTTGAATTGATGCCAATATGTTTTATACCAACAGAGTGATCATATTCTTGCTAAGACCCATATGCGTGGATTCAGAAATTATATTCACAGGTGTCATCAAAATTGACCAATATTGCAATAGTAATGTACAAGCTAGGATCAAGAAGTACACACAATGGTAAACATGTAACATTGTCTGGGTTCATCTTATAATTAATATATGCAAATAATTGTTTATTCATAATTAAGTAACTCTACAGCTAGAGATAAGGAGAAATAAAGTATTTTCTTAATTTTCTTATTGAATTAGGGTTGGATACTTGGACTAGATATCATCTGCCTTTCAAAAGCAGGTCAATTTATGACATTTTTGTACACATCACTATTTCTTATTTTGTGCATAAACCCATTATTCAGGTCCATGTAATAGATACAATGCAAGTTAAAAGGGAAAGAGTTGCAGTGTGGGTGGTAAAAGCTTCCTTCTTTAGCCCATCTAGTAGCACTTCATACTTTTGTGTTTCTACAAAAGATTTATCAAGGAAATATGGTCTTAAATTCATCTTTTTGATGTTGATAGGTTCCTCGTTGATAGTTAAGAGAGAGAGAGAGAGAGAGAGAGCGAGGGGGAAATTGATGATGGTATCGGGAAGAGGCAATCAAGGAAGCTTGACCGGCAATGGACAAAAGAGCATCGTGCACCCCCACCCCCACCCCTGATGAAGTTACAGGAAGAAAAGGCAGCTGAAGAAGCTAAAGAGTCTGCTTCGGCTTAAGTACTCGAAATACGTAAGCACATCATGCTTTTTGTATTATAATTGTGTTTTGCAAAACCAAGAACAATTGATTTAGGTTTGTGTATCATTGTTCCTAGCTTCTGATAGAGAAATGATGATGTTAGAGGTTTGCTATATGTGTATTTGGGGTGATATGTATGGACCAGGTGGGTTGGTCAACAGGTAAAAAGGGATTTATTTGGCGTGTTTGGATTTGGGTTTAGGTTAAATTGATCGGTAAACACTTTATTCTTTAACTTCTGTAATATGTAAAGAACTTGTTACATCCATATTACGTTGGGCTATTAGTGATGGCACTCCAAACTTAAACAACCTTTTAATTACCACACCTCTACCCTTTCTCTCCTATACCTCATAACCCACTCGATGCTCTCCGTAACCCGGATTGGAACAAGGCCATGACCAACGAATTCCGAGCTCTTATTGATAATAGCACATGGGAAATTAGTCCCGAGGCATTATCATATGAATTTTGTTTGTAGCATGTGAATTTTTAAATATAAACTAAAGTTTGATGACACTTTAGAGCGATACAAAGCTCACTTGGTTTGTGGGCAGGTCCCAACAAGTTGGCATAGACTGTGGAGATACCTTTAGCCCAGTGGAAAAACCAACAACAATCCGGACTATTCTTTCACTAGCTCTCTTTCACTCATAGCCAATTCACCAGCTAGACGTAAAGAACACCTTTCTACATGGCAATTTTCTTGAGATGGTTTACATGCATCAGCCCTCGAGATTTCGAGACACACGATTTCCAAATCATGTCTGCTTATGGAAGAAATCATTGTGTGGGTTGAAACAACCTCCAAGGGCATGGTACCAAAGGTTTGCTGACTATGTTTCCACATTAGGGTTCCGTCACAGTAAAAGCGACCATTCTCTATTTATCTACAAAAATGGTCCTAATATTGCTTATATCTTGTTATACGTGGATGACATCATTCTTGTCACCTCCACAGACACTCTTCGCCACTCTTTTATGAAACTCTTGGCTGCCGAATTTGCAATGAAGGACTTGGGCCCACTTAGCTACTTTTTTGGCATATCCGTGACTCGGCATAATGGCTCCTTATTCTTGTCTCAACACAAATACGCAGAGGAAATACTTGAAAGGGCCGGCATGAGTACTTGCAAACCTACTACCACCGGTTGACACAAAATCTAATCTTAGTGCATCTTCTGTCACCCTTCTTGAAGACGGAGGCACCCACTATCGTGAACTTGCGAGAGCCCTACAATATCTCTCTTTCACCATGCCTGATATTAGCTATGCCGTTCAGCAGGTATGCATGCACATGCATGCCCCACGTACATGCCATTTTGGCATTAAAGTGCATCTTGCGGTATATCAGAGGCACCCTTTCACACGGTTTATGTCTGAAGACATCATCAGTCACTTCGCTATTATGTCTCTTGTTTAGTGCCGAGGCCGAATACCGTGGGGTTGCCAACTTCTTCTCAGAAACGTGTTGGTTACACAACCTTTTACTTGAACTTCATCATCCACCAACTAATGCCAATCTCGTGTATTGTGACAACGTTAGTGCCATTTACCTATTTGGGAACCCAGTTCAGCACCAACGCACAAAACACATAGAGTTGGATATCCACTTTGTTTGTGAAAAAGATTGCCCGAGGACAAGTTCTTGTTTTGCATATTCCATCACGGTTCCAGATAGCTGACATCTTCACCAAAGGCCTTCCTCAGGTTTTATTTGATGATTTCCGGGACAGTCTCAACATTCATCAACCTCCTGCTTCGACTGCGGGGGTATATTAGCAGCAATACAGCTGTATACACAGTTGTATCATCGATTTAGCAACAGCAGATTTATAGGAACAAATCAGCAGATTTATAGGAACAAATTATTGTGTCAAAGGCTGTATTTTTAGGAATAGTTTATTTGTATTTAATGCTGTAAATTCAGCACAGAAAGTCCCTGTATTTATATGGTTCCATCGTGAATGAGAAAGGCACACATAATTCATTTTATTCATTCTCTTATATGGTGAAAAACCAAGAACAATTGGTTTAGGTTTGTGTATCATTGTTCCTAGCTTCTGATATAGTAATGATGATGTTAGAGGTTTGCTATTTGTGTAATTGGGGTGATATGTATGAACCAGCTGGGTTTGGTCAACAGGTGAAAAGGGATTTATTTTGGCGTGTTTGGATCTGGGGTTGGGTTAAATTAACTGGTAAACACTTTATTCTTTATCTTCTGTAACATGTAAAGAACTTGTTACGTCCATATTAGGGGTGGGGTATTGTTGTTAGGTTAGGTCGCATCTGGCCCCTCCCGGGCTGTTTTTGAGCTTAGATACGAGCCGTAACATGTAAAGAACTTGTTAGAAGGTGAGCCTGAGGCGGAGCATTGGGAACACCCTTCAATGCTCAAGTAAGTGATTTATACATGATGAGCGTGTATGTAAATATATATATAGTTTAGGCTAGCATATAAGTATATATAAAGGATAGGGAGTGGAGAAGAAGAATAGTGGGAAGAAGTTGATTTACCAATAAGAAGATGTGCAACCAGTACGGAGAAGGTAATCAGCAAGAAGCTGTGAAGTCAGCTTAGAAGAAGCTGATTTAACAACAAAAGAGAGAGGCATGAGAAGCCAAGTGAGTTTTGTTAATGACAATAGGATGCCTTGAAGTGCAGGAGTGAGTCCTTATTTATAGAGGGGAAACCTATGAAGCCATAATACATTTATACGTTTGGATGATATGAAGCCTAACGGACCCATCAGTCCATCACTATAAATAGCTCACTCTAGGACATACACCATCATAAGTCAACAGGCTGATGATAAATGGTGTGGGTGTAATAATTGATTCATTTCTTTATGTGAGCTGTTATTGTAATCTGATTCTTTTCTTGGCTTGTTTTGAGTGGTGCTCCTTTGTTATTTATATATTATTTAATAGTTTATATATAGATGTATATTTAGCTATTTCATATATTGATAATTATATATAACTATATAGATATATATGTATCTATATTGATGTATATTTAACTATATATATGCGTGTGTGTATTACATTTTATTAACTTTAACAGTTGACTTTTAATATATACATATCATTTGCTATTCTGTTTCTTTATTATCTGAGCATGAGCCTATCTATGAGGTGGGTCCATTGACATGCATTTGTAGCATCAAAGGATGTTATAGAATATATACTTTTATTGGTGTAACAAATATTATAGACAAGTTGTAGAATCAACCCACCTACCGCTTGCATCACCAACCCTAACCCCTGTTCTTCATATATATCCGTTGATCTGATTCCCATCCAAACTCAGTCAACTCAGAAAGAAGCATGTCTGCTCTAAATTCTCAAATTGCTTCCACATGCTCCACTGCATCCTTCAGAGATCAACTCGCTTTTGATTCACTCAACTTCACCGGATCATCAACGGTCTCCTTTTCCTCTAAGCTCACCGGAAATCCCATAATCAGGTATACTTTCAACTTTATCGGAATTCAGTTGATTATGTTGTAGCTTTGCTTTAGTTTCGCATTGCAACTTGCTAACATTGGATTTAATGAGCTAGATTACCTGTAATTTGTGCTTCTGATTTTGAGTGTTGTGCTTGTGTTAATGTTACAGAAATTTATGGTGTAGATTGCTGTAGAAAACATTCATTTAGGTGCTTAAGGAAACATTCATATGCAGATTACACCATCATACTAATTATTAAGTGTAAGCGCAATTAGTTAGTGTAGATTATAGCACAATATGATTATTTTGGTTTTATTTGTGTTTTGGAGTAGATTTTTGAAGACTAGAAGACTTCATAAGTCCTCTACAATTTGTTCAGCAGTAAGAGTGGAAAACAACTTTGAGCAAATGGAGCTTGATACCACTCTGAGCCCTATAGTCAACTCAGTAAAGCCTTCAAAAACAGTGGGTATAACCGACCAAGCAATTGCACTTGTAGAAGCTGGTGTTCCTGTCAAATAAACCTTGTAATATTATTTCTTGATGCATGAATGATACAATAAGGCTCTATATATAGAGCTGAAATATAAAAGGAAGATTCCTATCACAATCAATCTAAATCAATTACAATCAATCACAAATATTCTAAATATCAATCACAATATTCTAACATTCCCCCGCAAGTTGAGGGCGAGGAACGACCTGCAGCTTGGACCTTAGGAGTAGATGCCGTTGTGCTGATAGGGGCTTTGTAAAGACATCTGCTATTTGGTTGTCTGTGGAAATAAACTTGACACCGAGTTGACCTTGAGCTACCTGTTCACGGACGAAATGGTAGTCGACCTCTACGTGCTTTGTGCGGGCATGAAAGACCGGGTTAGCCGATAGATATGTGGCACCTAGATTGTCACACCATAGTGTGGGGGGTTTTGTTATGACACCGAGTTCAAGAAGTAGAGCTTTTAGCCAGATAAGTTCAGCTACGGTGTCTGCGATTGCCTTGTATTCAGATTCAGTTGAGGATCTGGAGACTGTCCGTTGTTTGCGAGCAGCCCAGGAGACAAGGTTCGAGCCCAAGTAGATGGCAAAACCCCCGGTGGAGCGGCGATCAACAGGGCATCCTGCCCAGTCAGAGTCGGAATAGGCATGGATGGAGTGAGTTGGTCGCAATTGGCAGGTGACATCTGTGAAAGCTTGTAGTGAGGCACTTGAGTCGTGTTGAATGAGAAGGCCAAGGTGTGATGTCCCTTTCAGATAACGCAGAATGCGCTTGACTGCTGTCCACTGATTTTCGGTGGGGGCATGCATGAACTGACATACTTTATTTACAGCGAACGCAATGTCGGGCCGGGAGAGGGTGGCATATTGAAGGGCACCAACCGTTTGTCTGAATTTTTCCGGTTCTGTTAAAAATGGCTCAAGCATTGCCTTCCAATACCCGTAGTTAGAAGGATTGAGAGTGAAGGCGAATTTGTGTGAGTTGTGAGCAGTCTTTTCTGCTGTGGTTAGGGCGATAATGGTTGCCATGTTGGATTGACAGAATGTGAGAGTTCAGGCCGATGATGGAAGGTTTGAGGTGAGGCTGTGGTGAAGCAGCCGTGGGTATGGAGGAGCTCGGCTATTAGGGAGATTAGGGTTTGGGTTTACTTGGCTCTGATACCAAAATAAACCTTGTAATATTATTTCTTGATGCATGAATGATACAATAAGGCTCTATATATAGAGCTGAAATATAAAAGGAAGATTCCTATCACAATCAATCTAAATCAATTACAATCAATCACAAATATTCTAAATATCAATCACAATATTCTAACACTGTCATTCGATTAGCTACTGGAGAATCTGATTTTGACACCCCCGCAGTTATTGCTGAGGTGGTTGATTTGATAGCTATTTATCTGATCTAATCTACTCTTTTCTTTGCTTTAGTTTAAGTAATTATATCTTCTTTAAAATATTTATACAGGCTGGAATAAATGCTATCCGTGAAGGGTACACAAGGTATACTCCTAATGCTGGTACCCTGGAACTACGAACAGCAATATGTAAGAAACTAAAGGGTAAGTTCCATCATTTGAGATGTTACAAAAATGTTCTACAGCTCGACTAATATGGACTCATGAATATTGAGTTGTAATTTTTTGAAATATTTTTCTTTCATTTTGTATTTGTAGAGGAAAATGATATTTCTTACACACCTGACCAAATTGTGGTCAGTAATGGGGCAAAGCAGAGTATACTACAAGCCATCCTTGCTGTTTGTTCCACAGGAGACGAGGTCAATTGGTATCTACATTTTTGTAATTAACTTTTCTAAGTTTTGAGTTTTTTTTCAAGCTAACCTGACAGCTTAACCCCAGCTAGGACGTTGCCTCTTGGACCTCACTAGTGGCTGCCGCCCCTAGGACATTGCTAACCAGGGTGTTGCACCCGAACCCCCATTGTGCAGTGGGTTTTGCTCCCTTGATACCACAACGAGCCTATAGTACCAAAATCATAAGATCTTTAAACAAGTTTGCACTCCACACTAACCACTTTGTTTGATGTTTCATTACGGCTTCTCTTTTGATCATTAAGTAAATCCAGTTTTACCAAAATAGCTAGATGACTCTAAAATCACCACCAACTTTTGGTAAAATATGTAAATAAATTAATTTTATAACCATAACCATACCCAAACCAACTAAATCTTGCCCATAACAAAGTTATTTATAGGGTCTAGGAGGGTGTGATGTAGGAGTGTAGGACCTTTAATCCCGGGAGATAGAGAGCCTGCTTCCGTAGAGACCCACGCTTTAGAACAAACACTACGCAAAACAAACCATACTAGAACAGAGGTGGCAAAATGAGTTTTTGAATTTATGATTCGTGAGTAAAGGGGCGGACCTACATATATTCATTAAGTAAAAACAATTAAACATAATTCAGGATAAGCTTAAACGTGGATAAGTTTTCAATTGTAATCTGTAAATAAGATTAATTGTTTTCTGTTATATATGGTATTATTGTTGCTATCTATAACATAGTATTTCATCTGCTTTATATCTTCCTTTTCAGGTTATAATTCCAGCTCCCTTTTGGGTGAGTTACCCTGAAATAGCAAGGTTGGCTGATGCAACACCCGTGATTCTTCCTGCAAGAATTTCAGAAAATTTTCTATTAGATCCAAAGCTTCTAGAATCTAAGCTTACTGAGAAGTCAAGACTGCTAATTCTTTGTTCTCCATCTAACCCGACAGGCTCGGTTTATCCTAAGAATTTGCTTCAAGAAATTGCTCAAGTTGTTGCTAAACATCCAAGACTCTTGGTAGAATAATCACACCTCAATTTCACCTCTTGCTTCAGCATGCTTCTTTCTAATAGAGGTGCCAGATTGGCAGATAGGCTACGCTAGGTAATGGGTGAAAACAGGTCAGAAGGGGTCTCGTTGCATTGACCTGCAAACGCTTTCTTTTTTCTACTTTAAAATTGTTTCATTAATTATGATTAGATAAATTTTGTATTACAATCATAATCTTATTTTTTGAATAAAAAAACAATTTCTATTTCTTTGATTGCAAACATTCATGCAAAAATACATTCTGTTACATAAAAAAACAATCAGGAGGTTGTATGCATTGAAAACAACCTTTGGGTGACTTGAAACCTGTTTGGCCCATTTCCCTTTTATCTAACACAACCCAGAGCAACCATTCATAAGTAAACTACTGCTAACTAAAGTGAACCTTACTTTTGTCGTTTATATTCAGGTGATCTCTGATGAAACATATGAGCACATTATATATACGCCAGCTGTACACACAAGCTTTGCATCTTTGCCTGGAATGTGGGAACGCACACTAACTGTCAACGGGTTCTCTAAGGTACGTAGTTGCATTAATGATTAGGTTTACTACAAATGCACTCAAAAAGGGTCTTCTTCAATAATCTAGCATCATTTATTGATAACCATTTACGACATATCATATTAGCCATGGCTCACATAGTGTGCATTTCCCTAGGCTTTTGCAATGACTGGCTGGAGACTTGGATACATTGCTGGTCCTAAACACTTCATTGCCGCATGTAATAAAATTCAAAGTCAGGTACATAATGTCACATTAAAGCTGTTTTAAGAATCATGATTCATTCAATCTTTTTGTTGAATATCATACCTTCAGCATAATGATGCAAATGATCCCTTTGTTTCAGTCCACTTCAGGTGCAAGTAGTATAGCTCAAAAAGCTGCAGTTGCTGCTTTAGGAATGGGACATGCTGGTGGAGAAGCCGTATCACATATGGTCAAAGCATTTCGTGAACGGCGAGATTTTTTGGTCTCAGCTTTCCGGGAATTGGACGGTGTCATAATATCTGAACCCCAGGTACATTTATTATTTTTTCTGAAGACGCTAGTTGTAGTGTGTGTATAGAGAGAGGGAGTTCGTTTTAAGACCAATAACTTGTTGAGAACTACAAGAACGACCTTAACCGTACTATAGACTATATATATAGACTAGAGTGGCATGCGCATATTCAATGTGTTTGGAAATATGTTTAGTGGTAATGATCACATTTCGTGCATATACACTACATGCACATGTGCACTTTGTTAGACGTTTCTAAAGAAAATTGAGGAGAAAAGAGAAAAAATAAAAGATAGAATGGGAAGAGAGAAATAAAGCACTTCTTAATTATATATTTCTCATCGAAACACTGTGTACAACTGCTTATTTTCTCAACACAATATCGGTTCTGATATGAACAAGTTTCCCTCATAATCTGTCCCCTTAACGAGGCATAATACTCTTGATTCTAACACTTGGGTTTTGCAGGGTGCTTTCTACCTCTTTCTTGATTTCAGCTATTACTATGGCACCGAGGTTGATGGATTTGGTTTGATTAAGGATTCAGAGTCTCTGTGTCGGTATTTGCTGGAGAAGGGCCAGGCAAATATTCTGACATCATGTTTTACAAGTCATTTTAGCCATATTTCCCTTCATCCCGAAGGGGAAAACGACAGTCTTAGTTTAACTACATAGAGATGCACAAACGGTCCTAGGACTGTAACCGGTCCCACCGGCCCTTCTGGCCATCAAACATGCCCAATTTCAAGTTCAACGACTGGTTAAGGTTATCACTACGTACAAGTGCATACGAGGTTCTAGTGGATCTATGAACTATCAATTAAGTTATTACGCAAGTTATAGCATTATAAATTCTTAAATAATAGCTAAGAGAACATTAAGTTATAGCATTGAAATCCCCAGGTTGCCCTTGTCCCTGGAGATGCATTTGGGGATGACACCTGCATCAGGATATCATATGCATCATCCCTCTCAAACCTACAGACAGCTGCTGATAGGATCAAGAAAGCTATCGTTACTCTCACAGCTCCTGTATCTTGTTAAACATCGATTTTTCTCGTGAGGGGCAAAATTGTCATTCGCGTACTGTAAGTGACGTTAATAATGTGTTTTCGTCATTTGTAATTTGTAAATTTATGATACTAGTGTCATAATCAAATTTCTAGATACTTTTATAGTTGATGGTTTCTAATGAACACTTCCCACTCCCCACCTTTGAAGAAAACATAAATGGTCTCTTAACGGTTCTTGATTATAGGGCTAACATAATAGATTAGATACGACACGATAAGTACTGACACTAACACACATGATAACTAATCATGCTATTTTTCCCAAACACGAACACGAAATACATTACACGATAAGACTTGTAACTTGTAAGTGACAATGGTATTGTGTTTTTGTCATTTGTAATTTGTAAAAATAAGACGTAAGAGTTATAATAAAATTTCTAGATACTTTTATTGTCGATGGTTTCAATCTATAGACGCAGATACATATTATTAGGAAAAAGATTTTCTACTAAGAAATATAATTTGTTAAAAACATTAGTTAGAAGAAATAAATTACACATAATAATAACAAGAGTTAAATTTGGTCTTGCTTTTATGTATTTCAATAAAAATAATCATATACCTTCAAAAAATTAAAAACATCTATTTACCTATATTATTTTTATCAATTGGGTTAATATTATGCCAAACGTGTTATAGGTGGCCGGGTTCTTTTTCTACGACCCTTTTGATATGGTAGGCCCGGCCCCAGGACCCATATCCCTTATGTTTAGGAGCGGTGTTATTTTAGTACGTGTTAAATTTTAAACTGAAATTAAAACAAATGATGAAATTTTATGTTTGAAATTAATGTTTTGAAAATTTTAAAGAAAAATAATTATTTTTGTCAAGCCACCGAGACCAAAATCGAATTTAAATCTAATAACAAATATAAAACTTGGTTTAAATAATCATACAATTTAAACCACAATCAGTTAAAATCAGTATTTAGATAAAGAAAAACTCTAATAAAACATCATATTTAGTAGAGTAATTTTTTGATTCATCATTTATGTATACTAGCAATTATAGATTTAATCTTTAATATTTATTATTTACACAGAACATTATTTAGTTTAATGATTTATAACGATCACTTCCTTTTAAGTTAACGAATGCTAATTAGATGTGCAAATCACAAGAGGGTAGAGCTGTAAATTTCCCCTCCATTCTCACTAGTTCTAAAATTGATACTTCAAAGTTATTCCCCTAAGGCTCTACTCAAATATCCTTTTGTTGTTTCTGTATTATTATTTACATTAATCCTTTCTCATATCCCATGAAAATTGTAAAACAATCTTTACCTGCTTGCTTGTGGGATAATCTAGGTCTATTAGAGTTTAATTATAGTAAAATATTTTATTAGACCATGTATAAAATCATACATTAACATTTCCATAGGATGAAAAAAAAAACAAATATGTTATTAAAAAGAAAAGGGAGAAAGGATCGAGAAAATAGAAATATGAATCGACCCAAACAAGATTGAAGTTTTACATAAATTATAATCATATGGTAAGATGTCTTGTCTTTATACTAAAGGTCAAAGGTTTAAATCCTACAAGTGACAGATAATAAAGTACAATAAAAATATATTATGATCTGTTCTATAAAAAAGTAAGTGGAAACAGAGTAAATCTACAAGAATTATATATTGACCAAATCTTGCTAAGGTTTATGTATGAATCGATTGATTAAAGCTTGAAGGGAGAGAACTTACTTTAATGTCTCATGTGATTTGCACATGAGTTTGATTCAACCACCCTAAAAAGTGATCGTTTACTTAAAAAACAAGCTCATTCAACTAAGGACTTTATTTGTGACATGTAAAGGTTAAAGATCTAATTCGTAACTACTGGTATATATAAATGATGGATCATTTAGATTTAATCTATTTAGTAAACTAAAACCATGAATCACAATTGGTAAAAGAGCTAAATTATCAAATCAGGAAAAGATATATATTTAATTGAAATTCTTAAAAATGTGTCGTGGTGGTAAATGTCAATCGTGTGAGTAGTGTTATCACTATAATAAACAACTAGAATTGAGACCGTGCGTTGCCGCGGGCCTCTTTTGGGTTTATTTTTTCATGGAATTGTGTTTTGTGTGTTGTTGGCCGTCATTAAAAGAATAACTATTGAGCATGATCAAAAAAGTATTTAAAGATCAATTAAGAAAAAAACATAAATGAAAACGAAAAGTTAGTAGAAAAGAAATAATCTTTTTAAAAAATTTATTTATTTTAATATAAGGAAAACAACCCCTCTAAAAACAGCCAAGCGTATCAACCATTTCCTCTAAATAACCTTTTGGATACTTTTTAAAAAATAAACTATATAATGAAATATCCAGTTTGGTTTTTTTCAAAGCTTTTTGTAGCTATTTTATTGAAATTCGATATGGGTTCTCTTGAACTTTAATTTTGGGGTGGTTTCGTTTGTAGAGGTCAATTTATAAAACCACTAAAACTATAGTTGCCAATCTATAAAATCACTATATTAAACTGGAGAAACCGACATTTATAATTAATATAGGATAATAGCAGTAATAATAATTTTGTTTTTTATTTCAAGGAACACCTTCTTGGCGACCTTTAACGAACACCTCTCCTCCACAACAAGAATCTTTTCTCCATAAATTTGTTTATGTGCATATTAACTATATAGGGCGTGTTTGGAATTCCTTATTAAAACAACTAATTGACTTTTTTAATAAGTTAATAAGTTAGTATGGAGTGACTTATTAACTTATTTCACTCATAACCATCACATTGACAAACACTATAAAATGACTTTTTAACTTTTTAAAAGTTAATAAGTTAAAAAGTAAGGAAAAAATCACTCCCAAACATCCACATAACAATTACGAAAGTTTGTCTACAGTTCTTTTGTTTTATTGTACCATGTTGCCTACTTATACCCTGCCACAGGTAGGGTTAAAGCTTTTTTTTTTTTTTTTTGTCAATTGTTATGTGTTAGTTACTTTAAAAATAACAACAAAACCTAGTTTTGGTTTAATGCTTTAGTCACACTCCATGAAGCAGCCCACCAAGGTTCGACTATGTGTTTTACCCTACGATAACAGATTTGTTGTTGACTAATCTAATCTCTTTTTTATTTTACTTTAGAGTAAATTACGCTTTTAGTCCTTGTGGTTTAGTGGTTATAACGTTTTTCATCCAATAGTTTAAAAACGTCCGGTTTAACCACCGTGGTTTGAAATCTGTTACAATTAAGTCCAGGACACTAACCACCATCCATTTTTTCTGTTAAGTGTATGTAAAAAGACAAAAATACCCTTACATTTAAATTGTTATTTTAATATACAAATACAAAATATGAAAGTTATCTATAAAAATTAAAAGAGAACAGGTAAGTGTGTGTGTGTGTGTGTGTGTAAACACATATATATATATATACACACACATAATAGACAATATTTCACAGCCACCGCCACCTCACACTCATCACCACACGACCACCGCACCCATGCCACACCATAGCGACCACCTAACTGCCACCGCCACACAGTCACCGCCACCACACAGGCACACAACCACCGCCACACAGCCACTGCCACTGTCACCACACATGCACACAACCACTGCCACACAGCCACCGCCGCCACACAGCCACCGCCACCGCCGCCACACAGGAACACAGCCACCACCACCGCCACCTCACAGGCACACAACCACCACCATCGGAACAAAAATTCCACCACCACCAATGCCACAACGCAAAACCTAAGAAACTGACCTTTTTTCACCAATATAATCTTCCATTCAAACTCCAATTTCTGAATCAACCATTTAAAACACAGAACCCTAAAAAACCCAAATCCAAAATCCCAAATTGAATGTCAAGAAGAACGAGTCAGAGAACACACCAGTCATACTTTTTTCATCAATGCTAATGGAATTTAGAGAAGAAGGGTGAAGAAGATGAATGAAAGGTAAACTTATGGTTTGAAAGATAAGATTGTGTAAAGGATCCAACAAGCAGGAGATGTAGGTTCGTTAGTTGGCTGTCAGAGATGGTGCTGATTCGGATCTGGGCGAGTGGCAGGTGGTGGTAGCCGGCGACTGGCAGGTGGTGGTAGCCGGCGACTGGCAGGTGGTGGCGGGTGGTGGCGGTGGAGGTTGCTGGTGAGTGGTTGTGAAGGTGGTTTGGATGTGGTCAAACAATAAAAGAAAGTTGGTTAAGGTTTGATATAGTAGGGTGGAGTGGGACCCACATATTGTCTGTCTTTAATATAATAACAATTTTAGTTCAAGGGTATTTTGGTCTTTTTCAAAAAAATTAACGGAGAAATTGAATGGAGTTAACAGTTTGGACTTAATTGTGACATATTTCAAACCACAGTGGTTAAACCGGACGTTTTTAAACTATTGGATGAAAAACGTTATAACCACCAAACCACAGGGACTAAAAGCATAATTTACTCTTTATTTTATTTGACCTTGGCCATCCCTAACCCTTAACACATGGAAAATCAAAATCACATTTATTATATTTTATATGAACTTTATAATTTCACAAGATTGACATCACATTACCTTTTAACTTATTTTATTTTTCCCTTATAAATATAGTGTTTTTAATCTAAATACATAGTTGCTTCGTCCTTATTTCCATCTACGTTTTGGTACAAATTTAAACACCCCCAAAATTTTCAAGTGCATCTATTTTATTTGGTAGCCTGAATTTTTCAACACCTAACCTGACACGATTAACACCCCCAAATTTACTAGCTCATTTTTTAACTTTGAAGTTAAATATGTATGAAATGAAGAAAAAAAAATGCTAAGATAGGCAGCTATACACACTTTTTTCAAATTCAAAAAAGTTCCAATATGTTTTTTATCTAAAATATTTTGAAAAATCATACCGTTTGATTGAAAACTTTATAATCTTTACTTTAATGCGAGTCTTGCAATATAATTTATGTACTAATTTTGATTTAGTAAATTAAAATTATTTTACTAGCTTTCATGCATATTTGATTACAAAGGCACGTCCAACCGTTTTAGAGTTTGGTTTGTTGTTATAATGAGCTTTGATGCACATGTATATAACGATACATCTAACCATCACAACAATGCATCCGATTTTCAAGTTTGACTCATTGTCGTAATAAGTTTCGACATATGCGTGCATAATGTTGTTTGACGCCTTAGGTAACTCCCACATTGTTTTGTCAAGGAAGAGATAAGGAGACATAAGGTAGACGTACACAATATCACCTCCCCTCCCCCAACACTATTTGGGTGGAACCCGTTACAAATGGCCTTATATAAGTTGTTAACTCATTTTTTTAGATCATCACTGTCATTATCACAATTCAATATTGAAAATACTAACACATCATACATCACTAAATTTTTCAAAGGAAAATTAGGGTGTTCGACGTAACAGATTATAAGTTAAAAATGTCGAGTAAATGGTAAACTAGTACTTAAATAGGTAGATAAACTCAATTTTTTGACAATGAATAGCTCAAATGAGTTGAATGCATAAAAAATCAGGATGTACTAAAGAGTCAAAAATACATTATTATTGTAAAAGTATGATATTATAGAAAAAGAATAAAAAAAATGTTTACATGTCAACCCAACTAATATGATCCATCTTGACTGATACTGAAATTATGCGCTAAATTGTCCGTCTTACCTATTGTAGAACCACTACATATGCTAGAGGTAATTTTGACTCATTTACTTACTTACAAATACGTCAATTTGAGGCTTGATTTTATCTCATGCTGGAAATTATCCAAAGCCTATTTTAATTCATTATAATAAATTACTTTTGTATTCACGAGTAATTATTTATATGTTCTTCGAAAATACATTAAAAAAACAGCTTACAAATCAACCTTGATTCTTTTAAGTTTAAGATCAATACAAGTAATGATAAGACGAATAGTCATATATGCAAATTAGCTATAGTTTCTGATCACTTTGAACCATATTGTAAAGAATATGAAGCTCAAAAAGAGCTTAAAGTGTAAGTGTGTGTCGAGCCATCATGTTAATTGCCCGAATTTGATGGAAATGGATAATACCTGTTTTGGGATAAGGTCGTCTACGCTTCCTTCTTTTTGACGCGATACGGGTACTTCTGGTATATTGAAATGCTGGCCATCACAAGTGGAAGAGCCAAAAGGCAGAACAACGAAGGCGGTTTCCCATCGAACACAAACTGCAACAAGGCGGTAACAAGAAGCGCGGAGACAATGACAAACCCCTGCATATATTTTTGCACCAAGAAAAGGGGCAAATAAATAGATATTCAAGAATTGGCTAAAATGGAAACCGGTCGAATGTGTCAAGTGGGTCAAACAAGGAAAAATATATATAAAGGAATTCAAAATGCATAAAACCTCTTACACTGTGTTATTTCAGTAAAATAGATTACCATTGTAATAATATATTCATATTTAAACCATTAATTATTAAGAACATTCAAGAAAAGGAAATACAAGTTTTTGGCCCATTACAATACCCGACTCAATTTGACACATACCAAACTTGCCCATTATATGTCACCCAACCGACCCTGCCCACTCACCTTCCACATCAAGTAATAAGAAACTAAGTCGATGCTAAACAATCAAAATTTTGTTCATTTCACACAGAATTCGCCACTTGAGGCAATTCAAACTTGCCTTTCTTACACCACCAGCATATGAAGTGACCAAGCCCACAAGAATCCCACCAACAGCATTGATAAAAACAGGGATCTGAACCAAAATAAATAGAATGCAAAGACTCAAAAGTTAAAAATTCAAATCACAAAGGTCGTTTGTGAATCACGCAAATGAAAATGATAGTTATATCCATCAACTTGAAGTTACTATACCAAAAGTACTTGTATTATGCGTATATGGATGAACCAATCAACCAAACCATGTTAAAGATCGTTATTATATAGTTTCCCAACAAGATCAAATGAACATTAACAATTCAATTTAGGCACATGCATCCCATGTTTAATTAGGGTGGACCCTGTTCAGGATCGTCAAAACTCAAGAACTGAACCAGAACAAGCTATACTTTGTTGTAGATCTTTTAAAACTCTCTCTTAATTCAGTTTTATTCAAAGCCAAACTTGTTTCATTTTTGTCTTTTTGCCATGTAGGTTTGTTTTCCAAAATTAGGTTCATGGTTCAATATGGGACGAACTAGTTCGATAACTAAACCAAAATAATAAGGAACCATTTCATGTTGGTCCAGCATTATTTTGGATTAATCAGGTTCAAACCACTTGAATAGCCCTAAGTTCAATCATAATCTATTTTTCAAGTGTTAATTTTCACAACGGCAATAACTGAGAAGTATAGCAAACATTTTGATGCGCATAACATTGAAGTTTAAAGATGATTACCATCGTAAGTGGGGTCCAACCGTAGAAGAACCCATGCTGTCTCATTGCTTCACCATCTGGAGACTTGTAAGTACTTGCTAGCAAGCAAAGGCTCCCAACCAATGACATTTCTACTGTCATCAGGTATGATGAGTGTTTTTTAACCTAGAACAAGAAAATTTGGGGTGAGTAAAGTTGTATATGATAGTAATACACACTTTCCACATTGAAAGACAAATTTGATTTATAAAGACGAGTCTCATATCTGGAATATGATGATATTAAAAATTACTCATTGTCTCATTCAACACCATCAATCTAATTCATAGTATCATTTCAAAGTTCTAGTTACAGGTGGCTATTAAGACCACGTTTACCTATGAATGGTCAATTTGGGTTGTGTTTAATCTCAAACAGGCTAAATGGGTCACATAAAAAAATCTGGTAAAAGGAGAGCAAGTCATATTCGTTGAAAGGCCACGGTCTTGTCTTTAAAGAAAGAAGTATTTGTGTCAAACTGACCCATCACGTACTAAAAACTGATTGCTCACACTACACTTGTTTCGTCTTTGATCCATTACAGCCCTCATCATCTTGCCGATTGTAATTTAGTTGCTAATCTCCCCCACCCCCCTTTAAAAAAAACACCAAGGAATTTCAACGCTATTGTCAAAGAATCCATTTAAAAAACCAATAAGTATCTCTTTTTTCACACCCAAGCAAGTATAGAACTCCCAAACAAAGTAAGTTTTGACAAACCTGAGATGCCCATTGGCACAAAGCAGAAGCAAGACCTGAAAGTACAGAAGCTATTAAGACAGGAATTATTCCGTAAAGAACAATTATATCAGGATCATCGCTTCCATAATCTTTTCTTGACCCTTCCCCAATGCTTAAAAGGACAGCTGCTAGGATAAGTATGAATAGTGCACCAATTTGTTGAATGGATTGCCTCTGCCTGCAGTCAACTTTTTGTTTGTTATTTATGAACATGTAAAACACAGTTGAGAACCACATTGAATTTATTCATAACTTCATATCATTCATGATTGATACATATGATGGGAGTCCAAAACAGCAAAAAACATACATATTTTCCAAAATGTTGGTAAGGGGATTAATCCAGCTCAATAGCAACGTCAAATTGGTATAAAAAAATAAACCAACAATTATATTAATATAAGATTCTTATGTTAAAACTCCAATTGTGGATATATAACCATTGAGAGGGGAAATCATCATTTGGTGTATGAGGAAAGATTTTAAAGCAATGAAATTTTGAAAGATAGAAGTCACTTTTGACTGCTTATAGCTGTTGGGAGGCGGTACAAAGCTTTAAAAAAACCAACTTTCAAAATTTGCATACCAGTTAAGTCCTTAACCAGGAGTTAACAGGTCCGATGGTCCATGATCCGATTATTGGGCCTGAAAAGCAACGAACTGACCAGGTATATAACCAAACCAGGTCCAGGATTTTTGGGACTGATTTGGACTAGGCCCACTTGTGCATCCCTAAACACAGTGTGTGTACGTGAAGTAGTACTAGCTGTCAGCTTGTAAATAATCAAACACCTCAAGAACATACCCTAAAATAATATATGTAAACAATGCTGTGAAAATTAACTTCGTCTGATTCAACATAGAAAATGTGAGGGAATCAAGGTTCCTGTAAGAAATCTGCAACAAGCTATTTTGTAGTGCATAGATAGCTGCAGGTAATCCTGATGCACTTAATGAGCCAATCAAAGTCCACTCCTTTAATACTTTATTTAGACTACCATCTCTTGCCATGAGAATCAGTGCACAAAAAACCTATTATGTAAACATATAGATTAGAAAAGATAAGAATACATAAGAAATGTAAAAGAGAACAAAATCACCTTCACAATCTCACATGCCAAAACAGAGGAAGTCACAATCACTTCTCGCCTGTACGAATATTAAAATAAAATCAAGTTAGATTGAAAGTAATGTTAGCCATTATAATTTATAATCCATATATTAGCAAGATAACATCACATCTGACATCTAACAAACTTAACATTACAACAGAGATGCCTTGCATGACATAAAGGTTAATGCATTACAAATTCAGTATTCCATATAGAGAGAAAAAAATTTCTTAGCTCAGAATATACCATCTACAAAAATCACTATCAGGGATCAGATATCTTTAAGTGAATAAAAGTTATAATGCTGCTATGTTCAGAGAATGAAACTGATTATGACTAATTTTCTTTAGCCTGATTATTAACAGAAACTATATAAACCTAAATAGTGCAAATAAATGCTACATCTGTTCTAAACAAATGCAGCGTTGATTAACAGAGTCTTTAATAGAAAGGTTTAGATGTCGATCAAATTTCCAAATTGTCCCTTTTTGAGGATTACAAATGATGAGGTCTAGTGGCTTTAGTTTAGAAAAACTAATACAACAATCCCTAGAATGGTTAATTAATTTGGCCAACTCCAAAAAGCATCTCTAATGTAGACCACGGAAATCATTAACTGCACTAGTGAGCATCGTACCAAATGAATGTTGTTGTGGAAGTTGGATGATGGTCCACATTGACAAAGAGGAAGTACAACAGAGAGATTTAAGGAGTATGATATACCAAATAAATTTCCCTTCATAAGGAATGTGTAGCAGATGGTACTCATTTGAAAAAAACCTCTATGGTTCACCTAATTGTAAGTTATTTTATTGAGTTCTCTTTGAGCCATTAGAAACGAAGAGTCCACTAGGATATTAATCTATACTATATATAAAGCATATGAGAGGGGTATTTAAAATTAAGAACAATTACTTTACTTAATGCATAATATACAACCACTTTTGAGGGTAAAATAGTATTTTTAACATTATTTACAAATTACCCCTTACAATTAGTTACATAATAACCTTATACTTATTGTAACTTACATAAAATTTTACATTATCTACCCATAAACCAAAAAACTTAATTTCTTTTAAGAGTAAATTGTTGTTTTCCTCCCCGTGTGGTCATATTTGCTATTTTCATCTAAATTTTTTTCTTACATTTGGCTCCCCAAGGTTTGAAAAAGTTGTCATTTTCATCCAAAAACATGAATTTCGTGGTAAAAATTTTTATTGGCAACACGTAAACATAAATTAGGATTTCGTTTGTATATAAAAATTTACGTAAATACCCTTTTAACGATTAATATTTAACATTTTAAAACAATAGAGCTAATATTTTTGGATGAAAATGGCAACGTTTACCAAACCTTGAGGAGCCAAATGCAAGAAAAAACATTTTTGGATGAAAATGCCAAATGTGACCAAACCACAGGGAGTAAAACGACGATTAACTCTTCTTTTAAAATTTCAGTTATATCTTTTAATCTATTATGTTTAAAAACTTTTTGAGACTACAATTGTAACCTGTGTATTTTTTAAACGTTTTGGTGTAAATTTTTTGCTGAATTGATATGTATTTTGTGAGGTACAATAAGTTAATGCGTAAATGTACAAGCCGTCACGCAAAACCCATTTATTTGGTGTTTTAAATTTTAGCTTAGAAAAAAATATAATAAACTTTTGTAAAATTACTACAAGAATAACAAAAATTAGAAACACGTGTCGAATGTAAAATGTCGTCCCGCCGCATTGCGCGGGCAACCTTCTAGTGATGTATGTGACTACATCCCATGACTCTTTTGGTGCAGACTCACATTTACATCTGTTCTTTATGATACGTAAGATATAGAATGCCTTTTCTGATACGAGCATCTACAGTATCACATAGCCTCTATGGTTATATGTTTTGTGTGAATATGCAAGCTTGTTCCCGGTGATTACAAGGAAATTAATAAGCTGTGGAACAATGCTCTATATGTTATGTACCACTAAACCGCGGGTACTTGTTATCACACATACAAACATAAAATCGTACATCTAGCAAATCAGCAATTCATACATAACATACAAACAAATTTCATATATGTTCATATTTCATACTTACATATACATTCAAGTATTCAACTAAACAATCATGCACATGTCCTCAATAAAATTACTATATATAATTGTACATCTATAGATCGATGGATCATGTGATCATACTTACATTTATGCCCGTACATGTATAAAATCTTGCATGCCTTCATACATTACCTACAGACTTGATCTTTTACAAGGTATGAAAATAAGTTCCTGCTTAAGTTCCATGTTTACATTTGCATGACCCCTATGACTTTGCGAGACGCAAAATGATTAAGAGCTACTATTAGAACCATGTGCACTTATATATAGCTTCACTCGACTATATCTTGTTAAGATGACGTTTTACTAATAGTTTAGATGATAGGCTTCTATTTTGGGACAGCTCCTACGAGGATTTAAGTTAGCCCAAATGTCAAGGAAATCAAGTTACCGTTCCGTTACTTCACGTTGATCATTGTTCCATGACTATTGAATCCCTATAATCTTTACAGCTTTTCATATTGATAACACGTTCATTCTTCCATCAGAAAATGAACTTCTATTACCACTTCCAACCAAGTTCATGATCTACACTGAGACTTTAGTATGGTCACTAAGATAATAAACCACCATCAAAGAATATCAATCAATGTTTAGTTGAAAAAGCTGCAGAACTAGCAAACTCCCATGGTCTTACTTGTACATCATAACCCAATCTTATCACACGAACACAGATAGCAAAACACAAGTTGCGAACGGTGCAACAGTAGCTACTGTGTACACTGTGCAGGACTATGATATTCAGTACAAATTCTACATCAATTTTGCAATTTCACCTCAAATCACATCTTACGTTGATGAAGAAACACTGCATCAACCAAATGCATAAGCAAGCAAAATTGAGCACCAAAATCTCAACAACAATCACATAGCAAAAGCGAGTTGTTAATTAAGATAACTGACAACATAATAATCAATCGGTAAACAAACCTACCCGATGCAGCGTTTGGTGATCAGCGGCTGAGCACCGTATTGAATTGTGAGCAAGAAAGAATAGAACCAGACTTTATTTTGAACACCTGAGTTATTATTTGAAGCTGATGCTTTGGATTTGGTGGACGCCATTGATGAGGAGATTTGAGGAATAGCAATTAGGGCTCACGATTGCTTGTTTTCTTACATGATTTTGCTGGAAATCAGTCTTCAATCTCCCCCTTTACAGTAGGGGTTTTCTTGCTCTATAATTTGTTTAAGGGTTCCTTTGGTTGAAAGAATGTTTTTAAAAAGATTATAAATAAAATTGAAATTGAAATTAAAATTAAAATTGAGATATCATATAGAGTGAAACCAACACTGATCTTGTAAAATAATATAAAGTTAATAGGTTTTGTGTTTAACCTTAACAGGTTTCGTGTCTTAAACGGAATGTCATGTTAAGACACGATAAAATATGTGTCTTAACAGATTAAAAACATGTTAACCTATTAAGAACTGTTAAGAACATGTTAAGAACCTGTTTATATATTTTAATTTTTTAAAATAAATAAATATACATAATATAATAACTAAACCCTACCCTTATGCTTCCCTCACCACCGCCGCTCCCAACTCAGAAAACAAATCTTTCATCGATCTCACCACCGCCACAAAACCTCCTGGCGGTCGATGCCGGCGATCCTGTAAGAACCCACAGCCATCAATCTTCATCTGGTCGCTTGAATCCACAACCCACATCCAGGTTCGATATTCATTTGATCAAGGTTCGAGATTTTGACTGTGGTAGTCCAACTCGCGTTTGATCAAGGTTGGATATCTATGTTACTATGTTCCTAAAACAACCATCATCGGTTGATTATTATTGATTGCGGTAGTCTAATTGTTCTCATAATAGAATTGATTATCGTTAATAGGTTCGTGTAACCCGTTAAGGTTCATAATAGATTTGATTATTGTGTTCATAAATAGGTTTCTAAACAGATCATTTTGTGTAACATGTTTTTTAACAGGTTCGTGTTTGAAAAAAATTACACAATAAGTTATCGTGTCGTTTTTGTGTCTAGCATGTCAGATTATCGTGTCTTATCGTGTCTGACCTATTATGCTAGCACTAACAAAGAGCCAAAGAGGTAGTGTCATGGCTTTTTAAATAAGTGGTTCTGTCACACCCCAACCTTGACGGCGGAAACGTCGAGATGTGAGGGTTAAGATCGTTCACAGCCACATAACGCTATTAATAAACCCAAATATAATAATCATAAGTTTTAAAAATAACAATTACAAACATAAGTCTCAAATAAAAAAATAGACATAACATATGATTTAAATAAACCAAGTCATTTCATTAATTAAGCTAGGTCCAATCCTAGATGTGAAAGAACTTCAAGATGACAATCAAACTTGCGCATTTCCTGAAACATGTTAAAAATAAAGGGTCAACATAAAGTTGGTGAGATTTTCATAGTTTTAAATACATAAGTATATAAAAGATGACAATTCATGTTATAAATTAGTGAACAAAGCAACTAGGGATGTAAGACAGAATGCACAATCAAACATTGACAGTTTACAAGTTCTCATGTTTACAAGTTTATACGATTAGCTAAGTGTACTTGGATTAACCAAGCAGGCTTGTCAGGCCCATAGATCTATGACGTCGCCAGGCTAGCAATAGTTAATGATTGTACATATAATCGTCAATACATGGTAATTACTAAGATCAACTAACCACAACATACAAGTGAATTGGCATAAGTTTACAAGAATCAAACGTTTTACAAGTGCAATAGTTATAATGTAACATGTTTCACCCCAAAGTGTAAAAATAAGCAAAAGGGGTATAGAAATACTCACATGATCAATAATGTAAATATTTGAAGATTAAATAGAGTAATAAACGTCGTTTCAATGTAGTCCTTCACAATGCACCTAAAATGTACATTTACAAGATTTTTAAGTTTAATTATAGTTTTAATGGTTAAACGAGAACTAGGGTTTCAATTTGGTATTTGGGGTTTTGTCAAACACCTATATTTAACGAATGGAAATCAATTATATTTTCTTGGCAAAAATATATATTTAAATTTTATTTAAAGTTATGTAAAGAAACAATTATAATAATTTAAAAGGTTATATATAAAGTTTAAATAAATTTTTTTTAACTAAAAGTTTATTACTATTTAAACAAAATTAATTGAAAAGGGATATTTGAACCAATAATAATTTACTAATTATTATTTTCCATCCATTTTATTAAAAAACTATTTAAACAAGCTTTGTTAAAATATTTTATCAACAAAAACATTTTTATTTAATCTTAGAAAAATTTTAGAAAATCTTTGGAACTTTTGAAAATATTTGAAATTTATAAAAATAATTTATATATATTTTAAGAATTTTTCCAAAATTAATCTTTAGGCTAAAAGCCTTAAAAAAATACATGAGGGTCCCCGGGTTCGAACCCGGGACCTCATGTTTAGGACACATACACCTTAACCATTGAACCAATGCCTCAGCCACGGTTTATATTGGTTTGCAAATTCTTATAACCGCAAATTAAGAGTTTCCCCCAAACACATACACCCTAGAACGCTTTAGATTCAAATTGAACATTGATGCGATAACAATTACAGAAATAAACATAGGGCTTTGATTCCCCATGAATTTTCGAGTGAGTTCATATGATTAATTACCCGATTTGAAATGTAAAACGCAAGAACAGATGATGAACAGGTCGCGACCAACATATTGTTTGATTGATGCTCAAATGATGATGATAACCAAATTTGTTGCACAGGAGGCTTCTAATGGTCTTAGAGATGGAAAACCCTCTGTTAATTTCTGTTTATGATGCATGGACGATGGGTTTTGATTGAGTTGCAGGTTTGCGATGGAAAGTGAATCGAATGAAAGGTTCCAGTATGTTTCAGGTGGAATTGAGTTCGGCAGAAGCTTAGGATTAGTTTAACGTTCGATTACGATCCATTTAATTTAATTATTATTGAGTTTAAATGATTGAACGGCTTTAATATTAAAGGTATCAGTTATGTAATCGATTGAGCTTAGTAACCGGCGTTTAAATGTAATTAATTTATGTATACCGGTTCGAAACATGTGTTAGAACGGTTTGAGAATGGTTTTGGATCCAGAAAACATCGGGTTTTGATGGTTTTGGGTGGCCGGAGGGCCGCCAGAGGTTGGCCGGAAAAACGGGGATAAAGAGGAATCCGTTTGGGGTTTTAGTTAATTACACAACTGGCCCCTCAACTTTGATTTCCTATTATTTTATGCTAAAACTTCCCTTTAAAGTTTATAAAAATGACAAACTAATCTCTTAACTTACTTAACTTAAGTTTTAAATATTTTTTTAAGTTTAATACTTTATAAATTGTTATAAATATTAGTATTATTATTAGCATTATTTTTGTTACCATTTGTTAACATTGTTATTATTGTTGCTACTTATTGTTATTACTATTATCATTTATTATTATTGTCATTTTTTTAATATTATCATTATTATTAGTAACATTATTATTATTTATTATTATGTTCAATGTAATAAATAAACTATAATCTTTTAAACTAAAGAATTAAAGACTAACTAGTAGATAAGCATAAATAGCCCACGAGTTTCTTAAAAAGCATAAATAGTCCTTACAAGAATAAACGAGGTTAACTATTAGTTAACAAAAATACAAGATGTCACAGTTTAAGTTTGAGTCTTTTAAAATAAAAATGTTTTAGCCTGAGCAAACATATATATATATATATATATATATATATATATATATATATATATATATATATATATATATATATATATATATATATATATATATCTATATCTATATCTATATATATATATATATCTCTCTATATATATATCTCTCTCTCTATATATCTATATATATATATATATATATATATATATATTCTTATAGGTTTCCTTTTAAGATTGTTAGAGGTGCAGTCCCAACTAAAAAATGAATAGGTGGATCCAAATAAGATAAAATATATAAACCGAAGTAGGGTCGTACAGTTGTCGTTAAAAAATCGAACTTTAGATATAATATTTTTATATATAATAATGTGCCTGATTGTTAAATTTGTAGTTGGAACTGAAATGTTAAAATATTAAAAGGATTGTAACATCCGGCATTTTCAAGTTATAAACCCGAACCCGAACTAAAATCGAACTATCTTACGATATGAATTTCTTTATTTAACTTATTTTATTTATATTAATGAATTATATAGATTAGACGTGTAGTTTAAATTGATTATTCAATTTATCATTTAAACAACTTATAATAACTTGTTGATTTATAAATAATTCTTTTTCATAAAATTATAAACTTTATTAATCATGCTACAACAAATAACTAAATGGAAAAGACTTATTAAAACTTATAAAGTTATAAAATGAATTTTATTATACTTATAAAGTTTTATATGTAATTATGAATTTTAAATATTGAAAATAAGTAATCAAATTATAAAGTTACAAGTTTTATAAAAGTTATAACGATTAACAAATAAATAATTTGATTGATTATTCAAATTGGTTTTATAAACTCTATAAATATTTTATAAAAAAAGTTGTTAAAATTATAGTCTTCAAGAATTGAAATTTTAAATTATAATTATTCTTTTATTTATTTAAATTATTTAATTTTATATTTATTTCAAATTCCAATCATAACCCCCTTTTAAAAGACTTATAAATAACCATTAACACCATTCATAACCTCCTCCTAACCTCAAGTATAAAAGCAAGGCTTAGGCCTCACTTTTCATTTGCTCATTCTCTAAAAACCTCACTCTCATATCTTTCTTTCATCCATTGGTTATGATGAATTTGAAGAATTTTATTTTACAAGAAATTTCAAGAATTCTTAATACTAAAGTAATCCTTTATTGTTTTTATATTATACATTTTAATCATCCTAACATTCAATTGTTCTCATGACTTTATGTTCTTACTATTATTCTTTCTTCTACCAAACCTCTTTTTATTTTAATAATTATCATTTGATCATTAACATTTTAATAATCACTAATCTTATAATAATCACTAACATTCCTAAATTAAGCTAACAACACACTAACATAAACAAAGAATCCCGTTTGCATATGGACGGCTATGCCGCCGCATTCGGTTATTTCTGCAAGATTATTGTTCTAAATGATGGCTATGCCAAAGTCTTAGAATATTTTTATAACTCAAATGAAGACTAATATACCATATATTAACATAATAATTTTTTCTAACCCGTTTCATGTATTAACAATTTTAAAAGTGCACATAAGTGCCTTACTACAATTCTGGCAGAATATAGTCTTACTTCAACCGACCATGACTTGATCATAACAAACTAAATTTGGGTAAACTCAGACTCCAATGTTAAGTTCATTGAATTACCTTTTCAACGACAGTTTATACGTCTTCAAACTCAATCGGACGACTCAACAATAGCCTTTACAAGATAAGTGCGCATTTCAGCACCTTCTGTCTTGTGCTGCTTGTTTGACCTATTTAAAGATCTTTTCATAAAATTGTTTCTGAATGAAAGTTGTCCGGGAGACTTTGAACTAGTCAAGTATAATTTTTTATAATTTTATGAAACCGTTTGCTATTTTAAAAACCTGTTCAAACACGTATCAAACATTCTGTCCAGAATCTAAAATTGGTACAATAATCGTTTATCAATCTATCTTTCGCTTAGTGGTATTCCTAAGCGTCCTAACTTCTCGTAATGAATCCCAAACTCAAGTTGTTGTTTCTTTTTATCATTTAGGACATCACCTTATACTCTTAAACATCCAAGCTTTCTTATGTACTCTACAACCATCACTATTATTGTGAGTTTTCCATGTGAGTATTTCCATACCCCTTTTGTTTATTTTCACACTTTGGGGTGAAACATGTTAACTTATACTTTGCACTTGTAAACTTATTTGAGACTTGTAAACTTTATGGCAATTCATCATGTTAAGTTGTGGTTAGTTGAACTTTTGTGGTTACCATGTTATGGCGTTATATGTACAATCATTAACTATTGCTAGCCCAGCGAAGTCATAGATCTATGGGTAAGACAAGCCTGCTTTGGTTGATCCAAGCACACTTAGCTGATCGTATATACTTTTAAACATTTGAGACTTGTAAAACATTGTCGAGGTTTGATTGTTGCATTGTTCATAACATCCCTAATCACTTGATTCACTAACTTATGACTTGAATTGCCATCTTTTATATACTTATGTATTGAAAACTATGGAATGCTCACCAACATTTTTATGTTGACCTTTTATTTTTAACATGTTTCAGGTATACCCCAAGTTTATGTTCTACTCTTTGAAGCTTATTGCATCTAGGATTGGACCTAGTATTAAAATGGATGAACATGTTATTTGATACGTTTGTATATGATGTATTCTTTGTTGAAGCATTTGTTTGTAATGTTATTAATGAAACTTATGAATAATATATTTGGATTTAATAAATAGCGTTATGTGCCTGTGAACAATCGTAACCCTCACATCTCGACGTTTCCGCCGTCAAGGTTGGGGTGTGACAAGGATAGTTTATCCCTCCCTACATTTTTTCGTTGTTCATCATGGCCCTAGCTAATCAACATTGATCACATGAAGAAGAACTGGAATGAAAAAGAACAAATTAGGTCGGAAGGTTCATAGTTCGTATGGTTTAGTAGCAATATTCATTGTAACTCTAGCCGCTTTCAACATTGATCGATGGAGCGACGGCCTAGATGCATCATCTTCTTTGTCAAATTCAATCGCAAGGTGTGGTTATTCAGTTTCAATCGATTTTCGTCATCATTATCTAATTTTTATATGATTGTTGTTTATATTGTGCTCATTTTCTTCTTCGTTAGATTCAGTTGCAAAGTGTTCTTTTTGTCGATTTTGCCCTTCTCTCTTTTGTTGTAATAGTTGATTTTTGTTTGATTTCACCAACCATCCTATAATATTTTATGTTTCATTTCATCACTCATTCTAAAATAGTTTTTTTTCGTTAGTTCTCATCAAACGAGTCATGTTTTAATTAGGCGTTTTCTATTTATGATTTGGTTGGGTAAATTTTTGGGGTTTAATTTTGATTTTTTGGTTTCAGTTGAGTGATTTTTGGTAAATTGACTTAGTTGTTCAAGGATGAGGATTTGATAAAGGTAGCATATCATCAATGAAGGAGAAATGAAACAAAGATGTGAGGTGTTTTGATAATCTTTAGATTGTCTTGTTCTAGTACTAGTGTGTGGAAGAATTAATTCTATTGATTGAAGGGAAAAATGGTTTTCAATTTCAATATCCTTCGATGACCAACCAACCAAGATTTTAAAAAGAAACTTTTCTTTTTCAATTCTCATTTTAGGGCCATCCGTGTACCAAATGGGCTTAACATGTGATTTAATATACTTCATCTAAGTTTTTTTCCTGAGTTTAATATAAACAAAAGAGAAAATTGTATAAATAGTCTCTATAGTTTGATTAGATTGTACACTTGGTCCCCAATGTTTAATAATTGTAAAGTTAGTTCAAAATTTTATGTGAATTTTGCACTTTTTGTCCCTAAAGTTGAATTTAAAATATAGTTTAAATTGTATAAAATGCAAAAAAATTTGAATGAATTAAATGTCAAGGACTAAATGTACAATGATCATATAAAAGCGTAGACTAAATTTATAATTTTTAAAATATAAGGACCAAACATGCAATTTGATTAAACCACAAGAACAATCTATGCAATTTTCTCTAAGACTACTCTCATTCACAACCCAACCCAACCAAACTATTCAATAAAAAACTATTTTCTCTCTCTTCCACCTATCCAACCCAACCAACTTTAATATTTTCACTCCCATTAACAACTCAACCAAACTTTTTTTTTTAATAATATTGTATTTTTAATTAATGTTTATTCCATTTATAAAGTAATTAAAAAATATATTAAAAAATTTAGGGTATATATTATAAATATATAAAAATAAATTACCTAGAAAAAAATCACATTTATCAAATATATTTAATAAAGTAGATAACTCGTTTAAGTGTCATAAGATAAAAGAAATTGCAATAGTAAAACATACAAATTACATAACTACTCATCAATACCAAATTTTAGCCATATGTGTTCAATCAAGTCATTTTTCAAAGCGTTGTGAGCTTCTATGTTGCGAAGTTGTTCCCTATTGGTCATATAACTGGAGAGGTCTGCAATACGTTGAATGGAGTATTGAAAAAGGTGTTCATCGTCTTCGGTAGAACTTCTTCGTTGTCAGTTAATAGGTAGGTCATTTAGAAATTCAGATGGATCATAATAGTTAAGGTATGTGTCCCGTTCATCCTCTACGATCATATTATGCATGCTGATACACGCAATCATAATTTTTCCCATAATATCCTTGTCCCACACAAGACACGGATGTCGAATAAATGCAAATCGAGCTTGTAGAACTCCAAATGCACGTTCAACATCTTTTCTAGTAGATTCTTGATGTTTAGCGAACAACTTGTGCTTCTGAAGTTGTGGAGAATTTATTGACTTGACAAAGGCAGCCCATGAAGGATATATGCCATCTGTGAGATAATATGCCATATTCTTCTCCCGACCATTCACGACGTAACTCACATTCGGTGCTTCACCTGATAATACATCACTAAAAATAGGAGATCTGTGAAGGACATTAATATCATTGCACGAACATGGTGTTCCTAAGAATGTGTGCCATATCCATAAGTCATATGATGCAACAGCTTCTAATATTATAGTTTGTTTACCGCTTCTACCGGCATATTGACCAGCCCAAGCAGTAGGGCAGTTTTTCCACTCCCAATGCATACAATCAATGCTTCCAATCATACCTGGGAATCCACGTGCTTCCCCGACATGGAGTAATCTTGCTAAATCATCTTCATTTGGTCGTTTGAGGTACTCTTCACCGAAGCATGCAATGACGCCTTCTAAGAACCTTATAAGAGAGTCCCTTGTAACTGTTTCACTCATTCTTAAGTATTCATCTTGTGCATCTGCTGATGTTCCATATGCCAACACACGCATAGCTCCGGTACATTTTTGCAACGGTGAAAGACCTTTTCTACCTGTAGCGTCACGTCTTTGTTGAAAATACATGTTATTTGTTGTCACAACATCCACTATACGAAGGAATAATGGTTTTCGTATTCGAAATCGACGCCGAAAGGTTGCATCATCATATGTTGGGTTGTCAATAAAGTAATCTTGCATCAGGCGTTTCTCACCCTGCTCACGTTCCCGATCACAATACTTCCTTCTTGCTCTAGGAGGATGATCTGTTGTGTTCGCATCTGGCATACTTATGAGTAACTCGGCCATTATGTTATCAAGTTTCAGATTTTCTTGAACGACCCGTGCTTCCCATGCATCATATTCCGTATCAGAAGGTGATGAATCGGAATTCGCAGACGGGTTTTCATTATGCGACATTTTTCAAATGTAATATAAGTGAGAAGTTGCAAATGGATTGAGTAAGAAAGTATGTTGATAGCCTCTTTATTTATACTAGAAATTAATGACTTTTAGTAATTTCTTAAGTTAAAGATAATGTTCATATTTCTTATCAAAATCAAATTCGAGGTTCCAATAAAAAATTGACACTTGTAAGTTGAAGATAATAATGATAATATATAGATATCGTATCCAAATAGTGATAATATATTTAGATATCTTATCGGAATAAAATCCGAGATTCCAATAAAAATCTAACACGTGTAAATGAAGACAATAGTGATAATATATAGGTACCTTATCAAGATAAAATCTAAATCATCGATAAAAAGTTTACACATATAGAGACAAAATCAACATAATCAATATATTACAACAACATGCATGAAGTACAGAAATCGTTTCCATAGATGCATCGATAAAAAGTTTACACATAAAACACACGCCAAACCAGATTTAGTTTCCATAGAACTTCGAAATTAGAAATCGTTTCATGTTTTCTTCATCATGTGACAAATTGTCCTTCTGTAGTAGTGTGTTTAAATGCAAAAGTTGCATTTCCATTACCTTCATTTCTTTCATGTCTTGTGCCATTTCTTTCTTATTCTTTTCCCTTTGTTGATCCAATTCAATTCGTTTGTTCATGACTTCAACTTCATTTTCTCTGTTGATCCTCATTGCACGAAGCTCCGAAGCAATTTCATTTATAGCCTTGCCTTTCCCTTTTCTTTTAGCCGCATCTCTACCCATCGGGCGTTGAATTGCTGAACCACCACTAGTTGGCGTTTCGGGTTTGGAATACTCTCCGTCTTCGGACGTCTTTGATCTTTTCGTGCTAGCACCACTTTCTTCTTCCACTTCAAATTCAGGACGAGAACGTGTCATGCCATGATCAACTTGCAGTTCCCACTTCGGATGTTTACACATTACCTCGTTAAATACAACAGAATCATTAAACTTACCCCCGCCATTTGCCTCATAAAGTTTGTTAGCATTATTCTCAATATCTTTGGTGCTCATTCCACTACGCTTTTGGCGATACGCTTCACGATAAGCAGAAATCCACTTTTGGGCATTTTCGTTGAGTCGTTTAAAACGACCTCTTATTTGATTTTCATTCTTCCTACCGATATTTTATGGATTTTCAGCTTGAGTTGCATCATACAGTTCCTTTACTCGTGCCCACAACGATGTTTTTCTTTGGTTTTTGCCACGAATACTATCTTCACTTGCTATACACCATGCCGACATTAGAGCAACATCTTCGGCAACATCCCACTTGTTGCCTCGCCCTTGTTTTTGAGTATTTTGCGAGGCTTGGGGGCTTTCTGTGACATTAACTTGATTTGAATCGTGAAAGAAATAAATGTTTCCTGAGGGTTGAGCACTCATATAACCTTCCGAATCCTCAAGATTAAAACAATGATCTGGATCCATTGTTAAAAATAAAATTTTGGAATAGATTAGGAGAAGAGAATGAGAAGTTGTATGAAAGTATATCAATATTACACTCTATAAATAGAGCATGAAAAATTATAAATTTTGGTAATTTTTTTATATTTTTCTGAGATAGATAATGTTAGATTTTTTTGAAGATAAATTTATATATCTAACCAATAACAATTTTACAAGTGTAACTTTCATATATATTTGACCAATAAAAAAATGACATGTGTATTAATTTATAATAAAAGAAACACAAAAAGATAAAAGTGGAAAAAGACAATTGAATGGGCCCATTAAGTTACAAACAACCAATGTTCGGTCTACCGAACTGGTCACCAATTTAGATTGATTTTTTATTTTTTTTTTATTTAAAAATCACCCAACCAACCAAACAAAACCCACCAATGGGAGTTGTCTAAACGAAATAAGGAAAAGAGAATTGAGGGGGGGAGTTGAATGAAAAGATATAATATAATTTAATGTCTAATGATTAAAAAATTTAAAATTTGTTATATGTTCTTGAGTTGAAAAGAATAGAAAATAAAATTACAACTAGGCATATTCTAATTCGCGCATTACGAGAGTAGTTAACGCGTTTTAAAACCATGTTTTTTTTCTGGCATAAACGAAGTTGTTAAGGCTCATAATAAGTAGGCCGTTGTGACTGCAACCTAGAGAACGTGCCACGCCAACAAACGGATACACTTTTTAGCTTCATCACGGCCTATATATGTATCAGAGAACCCAAATCAGATCACAAAATAATCGGCTTTAAACTACAAAACCGTATTCCACATTTCTTATGCACCATTGGCATGACACGTCTAAGATGAACAATTCTTCATCATTATCAACAAGTGACAAGCAGACAACAACGTTTTCAACCTGAAAAGTTGCCTGAAACCAAAAAAGTCCAACAGATCCCGTCATTAACATAGAAAAACCATACGACAGACCTATGTCTCAGATGGAAAACAATCCATCATCATCGACGTCTTACAAATGGCCATGACAAACAACACCAAGAATACATCCACCATCATAAAATAGCCAAAACCCCCAAATAGCATAGGTCCTCATCCCAACGACCCGTCTCAAATGGATAACAACCCGTTATCATCGACGGGTTACAAATGACCATGGCAAACGACACCAAGTATACATCCATCGTCATAAACATTGCTAACAACCTTAAATGGCAGCAAAGCTGGAGCAGCCACCGTTTCCGCCGCCACTGGTAAGCAAGCACACATCCCAATTTCATAGTGGTCTGGAATTCCTATAACACCATTGGTGACAAAATCGGTCCATGATTCGAAAACCCAGACATCGTCATCACCCCAACCACCGACTCCCTCACCACCATCACCCCCACCACCATCATCACCCCGTGATAGTGCGACGACCCCCTCACCGTCATCACCCCCACCATCGGCCATAACACCAAAACCCAGACGAACCCCATAACTTTTATGGTCTCGGAAAGCTCGTTAAGCGATGACAACGACTCAACGGTTGTTGCATGTTGTAGACGGGAAAGAAAGAGGTGATTGGAGTGCAAAACCACCGTTTCCATGGTTAACATTTTAGGATTTCGCCAGTAGCAGTTGCGGGCACTGATGGTGTGTTGTAGCAGCGGTGATGGTGTGACAACGGAGGCGCGATGGTGGCGTTCCGGTGGCGGCGAGACGGTGGCATTGAGACGGAGCGTCTCTTTCCCTATCCCATTTCTATTTCTCTCTCTACGTAACAATGAAGAAGAAGATGCATTCAAATATATAACAAAGTAAAGCTACCAAAATAACCTTTGTAACAAATTTGAATTAACAAAGCTATCCTTATGTACTGTTCATCACTTTGTGTTTTTCATTATAGGTTAATTTTAAAAAGTATAACACATATGTTGAAACTAGTTTTTGTAATACATATAAGGTAATTAAAAAAAGGGTTATTGTATTTTTATAATCTCAAGTTTTATTTATTGATCAAGGTTAATCCTAATTCAATAAATGTTTACAAATACTCCCAACTTTGAGTTTATTTTTCTCTAACGATCCTTTACTAACTGAGAGTTAACCCCGTTAGTTTTATGATAATGTGGACTGTTTTTGTGGTCAAAACAGTAAACAGAAAGTTGAAATCTATCATCAGTTCCGTCAATTTGAAACTTTTGCACCCAAAAACCCGTCAATATCCACCTCCTGATTTTAACCACCGAACTCGTTGGAGTTAGATTTCAAGTGATGATGTAGGTTAGACAATAAAAAACATATCTAACTGAGACTAGGCGGTGTTGGAGTTGAAAAACGGCTCAAAGTTGGCATTATTTCATCAAAAAAACTAACGAGGGTTAAATCTTAGTTAGTACGGGATCATTGGCGAAAAATAAGCTCGAAGTTAGGAGTGGTCGTAAATATTTTCTTAGTTAAGATTAATCCCAGCCAATAAATAAAAGTTGAGATTATTAAAATCCAATAACCCTAAAAAAATTAAGAAAAAAGTTGATTAAATTTATTTACTTCTAAACCCCCCAATTCGAAAGGAAAAAAGATAAACACCTCTAGGCTCTAGTTGCTTATTGCTTGTGGTGGTCTGATAAATAGTCCAATGGACCATGTAAAAGCCCAAACAAGGCATGTTTGAGATTGTTTTTGAAAACAACTTATGACTTTTTGAAGTGTTAAAAAGACAAAAATACCCCTAAAAAAATCACGATAAGTTATTGTAACTTATGGTGACTTTTGGAAATGGATTTTTGTATTTTTACCCCTTCAAAAATTCGTAAGTTGTTTTCAAAAGCAATAAACATGCACATAAAACATAAACAGATGATAACAACAACGGTTCACTTCACGCCGCTCGGTGATTCGTGATTTCACTCGATCATCTTCACATTCTTTCAGATTGTCTTCATTCCTCCGAAATCACATAATCATTCGTGTGTACTATACGTGCATCGCTATCTGAGGTTAGTTTTTCCATCTTTCTGATCGTTATATGTATAATTAGGGCTTATACTTTGTTATATTTTGATTGTTACCATTGATACTCGGTTCGAATTTGTATTATGTGATGAAATCTCCCTTCGCGATTTGTACTGGCATTACCTATGGGAAACCGTCTTAATTTTTTTGATCTGTTTATCTTCATTATGATTCATGAGAAATAGTAGAAACAGACATTTACTATTTACATAATCCGCCTTCTTGCCATATGGTAGCCACATTAGCATCAGTTTCTGCATATGTCTTGATGCTTGAGTTTGAAGAATCATGAATTTGATTTCAGTGGTATTTTGTGACTACAACAACTGTTTCCGTTTCGCATCAGCACTAATTGATTTATTCTCAACAAATTTCTACTGCAAACTGCTAACATTGGGATACATGGTAGCAAGTTTCAGTTGGAGAATATCATTTATCTTAGATTTGGTTTTCTCAAAGTTTCATAAAACCTGAACATATAGACTTTTTGGGCAACAATTTATGTAGTTAGTTTGAGTCGTGTAAGTATTGGTAAACTACTCTCAGTAAATTTGTCTTTCATTGTGACTTGTAAAGTTGTTCAGTTTCGTTTTCGGCAATAAATGAAGAGATGAAAGAAAAGAGGTGTGCTTGGGCCACATGATCAGACCTTACCCAACCTGTTTGGCAAATGATTCAGTTTGTCACTTTGTCCCATTCTTGAAAATTCCCATTTTGAACGGTTCCCCAATGTGAACGAACCCGCCCATTTTGCCACCTTTAAATTCATCAGTGTTTTTGCTCAAGTCACAAGCTTGTATTCATATTCATCTTCTCATTCATCTTCAAGCATACATTCGTCATCTTCACTCACTTCACAACCATCTTCATCTTCTCTCAATCATGATTGATCAAGTTGCAAGGATATTTGTTATTTTGTTTTCTGTTAAATCATTTTTACCTCATATCAAGTTTTATAATAATTTGTTTCTTTCAATCCACAAAGACTATTATTTTTTCACACCTTTGTAGTTTCTAATTTTTTAAGCTATTTGACTGTTCTGTAATTTTAAATTGGGGTTTTACTTCCTATTTGATTGTTCTATATAAAACAAGAATGCCACATGAAAAAGAGTTAATGATATTCTACCTTCTGATGTATTCACATTGTTTGTCCAACAAATCTCATATTTCTTGTTTCGTTTATAAAGAAAGAAGCGAGATCTTTTGTATAACTGAGTGTAGAGTGTAGACACGAACATATACTTGAATTAGCAAAGTGAGTGGTCTGAATGTTAGAAGGTGATGTCTTGAAACTATCAAGTCTCTAATGCTTTGTACTTGTGTATGGGCTACATTATACAATTTCAATTTTAATACATTTCTCTTTGTAAAAGAACCAATATATGTTTATTTTATGCTACAACTATCTATAAAGTACATGTATGGTTATAAATAGTGTTCTTGGGTCCAAACACCAACATATATCTTTTCTTTTTGTGTTTTGGTTTCTTTCTAGTATCTTTAACCTGCTACATGATTAACATGCTAAAGAATGAAGATAGTAAGATACAATGCTGACAAATGACATAACCTTCGATCCTTCTATGTAATCATTTGTAATGTTATCAAATACGATTTTATTAAAGAACGAGAGACAAACGTTGTTTTGTAAGTTGTGAGGGAACCTCTTATTGCTCTTGTTCAGTTATAATTTGGTAAGTTAAATGGAAATGAATACTTCTTTTAAGAAGTTATACCCCAATTCAGTTTTATTAGTTATCTCCAACTTGCTATAATATGTCCGTCATCTTTATTTAGTAGTATTCTCTTTCACCATGATACTTTATTACCAAAATTAAGCCAACTTCAATCGAGAATATAAACAATTTATTGGTGTATAATACGCCTACTAGATAAGATCTGCTAGATATCAGCACACATAACTATTTGCTCTATTGTACAGGTTTGCATATGTTAGACTATTATTTGCTTTCCGTGTGTTGAAGTACTTTTTTTAATCAACTAAGAGTAAAGTTTTATGATTCTATCTATTATATCTGGTAGTTAAGAAAACTAGAAAAGTTTGGACGGAATGAGGATTAAAGGGTTTTCCCAGCCTATTTGTTTGGTCTATCACCCATTTTGACCCGTTACTAAGGTCTAAGTAAATTTCCATTTCAACTGTCCGTTAGTTCAATTCTATTGTTTTCTGTAGATTTTATTAATTAATGAACTGTTCTCCATTGTTTCTTTCCAAATTATTAATTAACACAATTTGTATTTTTAGTTACTTGTAGGGTGCCCAAATTTAAAACATGGGGAGTCGATTGGGAAGAAGAGTGGTTAACTTTGCTAATATTCCTATTAAGCTTCTCATGCCCACTTCTTTCTCCAACATCACTGAAATTGCCCTCAAAACCATTCCCTCTGCTTCTAAGGTACACACATTTCTTTTCAGCTTACTTCTCCATATTTTGTTTTACCTTAGATCAAGCTGATGTTTTTCGTGCTTTTTTAATATGTTTTCAGATTGAAATAAAGAGGGTTTTGGAATCATTATATGGATTTGAAGTGGACGAGGTTAGAACCCTCAACATGGATGGGAAGAAGAAGAAACGTGGTGGGCTTTTGATCGCAAAACCTGATTACAAAAAAGCATATGTGACTTTAAGGAACCCGCTTTCAATATCCCCAGACCTGTACCCAATTCGCATGATTGAAGAGGAACGCAAGAACATGAACAAGCAGTCTAAGTCCACCATTGTTGAAGGTGATGAAACAAAGAAGACTCATTGGCTGGACGGAAGTGGGGTTAAAAAGCCAACCGGTTACAATGGCAGGGTTCGGCATGGAGCGGCAGACCGCAGAGGAGGTGGTGGCACCAGCGACGACCTTGCAACATCCAAGTTTCCTTGGACTCGTATGCCACCATCAGGCAGGTAGACTTTGTGGTCTTAGATTTTAGTTAGTATGAACTTTACATGTTCTAATGAAATGTCTTTCAGAACTTATATTATTAGACAGCTTTTGTTGTTTGTTTGTTTCCCTTTCTTCAGGTCATTTTAGTCTGGGAAATTTTATATGGACGAGCTGGCTTTGTTTAAAAAATCATTTTAGTAAAGTTAGTGGTAATAAATATTAGATGAAATATCAAATGAAAACTATATTTATAATTAACAACCGTGAAAACCACCTCTAGTTAATTACTACTTGTAAATTATTTACTTTTTTAATTGTTTAAAGTGTATTTGAGTAATTTTCAATATTATTATTTTAGATCATTATAGAAAATTTTAAATGTAAACCCCAAGAAACAAAAATGATAAGGAAACAAGTTACATATTACTTATAATTGTATACATGTTAATATGTACTTAGTACTTACATATATGTAACATTTGGTTTTCGTGTTTTTCAATTATAAACATGGTTTTCAAGGGATTTTTTATGAGTACCTTATAATTTTAACAAATAGTTTATCACCATATTTCTCTAAAATGAAAAAAAAACACAGTAAATAATAAACTGTGAAAAACACATTCTTCCAACTCTTTTTTAATGGAAGAAAGTTCGTAAGTATCATTTCTTTCAACATTTAAACAATATGTTTGAAGTTGTACTTCAAACATGCTACACATTTAACGGAGTCCTTGTATTTTTTTTATCATAAAATCATCATGTAAGGTGATACATTAGCAAGGGCTTTTGTAACTAGTGAAGTTGTCTTTTTTAATTAAAATAATTCCAATCTTAGATTTGGTCGGATAAAAGATGTTATACCATTCAATTCTTGATGACGAATTTCACACCAATAGCAACTGAGTTAAGAGTGAAACTAAAACAGGTTGGAGATGAGGTCTGGATTTTTGAGGGACTTGAGTGACTCACCCTAATTAATAGTAGGTATCGAGTGTTATGAGGACTTTGATTTGTCTGTTAATTAAGGGTGCGCTAAAAAATCATGCATAAATGGACTTTGTATTACACAAAAAAACGGCAAAGGTAAAACAGATCAAATTTGCAATTAAAAACATATTTCTCTTGTATTCTCTCATTGCATTTATGAGGTGCGACCTCACGCATTTGATGGCATGTTTCTTTTCTAGCCACATGCGCCAAAAGACACGTGACACTATCACTTGTGACTCTTGCATTAGAATTGTTCGGATCCGGGCTATTTTTCTACTCGTTGTTTACTGTTTGATTGATTGTTTATCATATATCATAATAAATTTGACTATTTATACCGAAAAAAAAAATCAACACAAACTAAATAACATATAAAATCCTACATAGATCAAGCAGGAAAGATTTTTAGGTATGTAAGAAGCATTGGTTTAAATTTGATTAGTGTTGATTGATTTTCACTGTTATCACTATATATGTACGAATTATCCGACATAAAGCAAGATTACTCGTGACACAAGCCAATTACTTACACGACAGAATATTCATCATGATACATGCCAATTATTTGACACAACATAAGAATCCATCAAAATTTACTATATAATCTGCAATACGTGAATGACGCAAGCGTTTTATACAAAAAAAAAATTCTAAAATGTTGATATATTCTATATAACCTATGCAACATGTTAGTGCTATAGGAGTGATATTGGCGTGTACATATAAACGATTGATCAAGTTGGCGGTTTCTTCTCCCTATCGTATAAATCAAACCTCATTGAATCGATCCCATCTTTTCTTGATTTCTCCCCTTTCTCTCTCCTCCGGAGTTCCGTCTAATCTCCCTAACATTTCACAGATTCAGATCTGATCGCCGGGAGAAGCACCTGAATAATATTAATATTATTATTATTATTCATGGCGGTGGTGTCACCTCTTGCCAAATACAAACTTGTATTTTTGGGCGATCAATCCGTTGGCAAAACCAGCATCATTACCAGATTCATGTACGACAAATTCGATACCACCTATCAGGTATGTTTTCGTCGGTTTTTTATTCTGTTGTCAATTCATTTCTGATTGCTATTCAATTGAACATTCATGATTGGATCGGGATCGATTTAGCTTCTGATCGATGTTATCTATGTGTTGCGTGAATTTGTTGTGGTTGTTATGTTCATGTTTTGATGAATTGGAAGGATGAAGCTTAGTTGATTTAACTTTGATCGATGTTAGGATGATCGGTTTTATCTGTACCTTGCATGAATTTGCTGTTGTTTTGTTCATATTTTGATGAATTGGAAGGATGAAGCTTAGTTGATTTAACTCTGACGATGTTAGGATGATCGGTTTTATCTGTACCTTGCAATTTGCATAAAATTGTTATTGTTATTGTTATTGTTCTGTTCTTATTTTGATTAATTGAAAGGAGGAAGGTTAGCTGATTAGTTTCTGTTAAGAGGTACAAATAGTTTAAGCACCTGAGTTAACCTGTTTTTTAGGAACTGGAAAACATTGATGTTTGGGCTCAGTTTCGGTAAATGAATATGAATCTATATTTTACTGTCTTTTACTTTGAGGTTTTTTTTATAAAATTGCATCAGTTTTCATTTTGTAATGTCCCATTGTTAATCGGTTACTTTTTTGATTTGAGAATCTTTGACCTAGTTTCATCATGTCTTCATTGAAATTTGTTTTGACATTGATTCAATCTATCAAATGTATCTCAGATGGTACTTAAAGTTTCCACAAACAATTTTCTGTTTTTGTTTTAATTATAGGTATGCATTTCACTAATAGTGTCAGAATTATGTTGATATATGTGTACAGTTTATTGTTACAGATTTCATGGTTGGGGCAATATAGTATCCCCAAAGATGAAGCCTTTTCAACCTTCATATACTAGTGCATCAGTTTTGTATTACTGTATTACCTCCAAAGCTCTTAACTATATGGGCTGTTTGGGTGAGAGTTTTGAAAGTGTTTATATGATTTTGAATGACGAGAATCAAATAATCAACTGTTACAAACAGGCTGTAGGAGATGGTGTTTAGATGTTCTTTTGCTGTTTGAAGTTCACTTATAGGAAATCAATATATAAAATGACCAAAAGGACGTTCATGTGAAAAAAGAAAAGATACAGGCCTTTGGAGATGAGGTTAAAGGTTTTAGGTTATTTTATTTTGCCTTTTGATAATCAGGTTTGTTGCAGCTACTATTAAACTCTGGTTAAATGACTCCTAAGTAGTTTGATCATCAGAAGCAGAATATGTTTATCCATAACATCAAATAATGAAGTCACAATAATCACATATTTGGATTCAAAATGAAAATAGAAACACCCCCTTTATAGTTGTTGTCAACGGGTATGTGTGTATGTTGTTGGTTGATAAATGATGTAAATGAAACCTTCTGACAGACAACTTATTAGAAGACATTCATAAGAATACTAACTGATTCCATGTTTGAGAATATTTGTTCAAATGTTGTCTGCCTGTTTAAATTATTCTAGAAACAATTACAGAATTATGTTTACATTTGATAACCACTTAGCAAAGGCAAACTAGAAACTCAGATTTATATATTTTTGGATATTAATTGCAGGCTACCATTGGCATAGATTTCTTGTCAAAAACTATGTACCTTGAAGATAGAACAGTTCGGTTACAGCTTTGGTAGGTTTTCTTGTTTGGTACTTGATGCTTCTTTTTTTCAGTTGCCCCAACTATTAAGTAAAATATCTTGTTGATCATTTTTTAAAGAAGTTCATGTGATTTTAGTTAATTTAATATGCTCAATGTTTTTCAGGGATACTGCAGGGCAGGAAAGATTTAGGAGTCTCATTCCAAGCTACATAAGAGATTCATCAGTTGCAGTCATTGTCTATGATGTTGCTAGTGAGTGGAACCTCACTCAAAAAGTCACAAATTTTCTGAGCCATGTTTTTCTTTCTATACATTATCTTTTTCTATCTAATTAGCGCACAGTTTTTCTTAATAGAGATATTATGAAAAGAAAAAGGAACTTATTTTATTAGTTGATGGACCATTTCAGAATTACAAAAACTCTAATCTGTGACAGTTTTCTTATATGAGCAACCTCAACAGGCTCTAGTAGAAGTGGCAATTTCAACCCGTTTATATCAAACAGGTTACTTTAGGTGGTAATTGTTAACTGGACAAATGTAGAAATTTAGTTAAAACTGAAATGGCCAGAAGGTTCTATATTGTTTTATGCACAGGAATTTATCTTATTATTTGGTAATAGAGTGTTGTTGTCTTACTTATTACATTAATCATTTACAAAATTAAAAAGAAAATGAATAAGAGTGTTGGCGTTTGACCCAGTCAGTGTTGACCTTCATATATATTACCACTTTTGACTCGAACCCAGTTTTGACATGTTACCCAACCTGGGCATTTTGCCACCTCTAGGCTCTAGGATCTATTTTTGATGCATGCATCTGAATCTTTGCTATCATTGAGTAAATACCCATACACATTAAACAATAATGGTTGCTGTAATATTTACCTTTGCTTGGAACAAGAAAATTTTCATATAAATGTACCATACTTAATTGCTCCGTTGTAAACCATTTCCTATATTGAATCTGTTACTTTGCAGATCGACAGTCGTTCTTGAATACTGCAAAATGGATAGAAGAAGTACGTACTGAACGAGGCACTGATGTCATTATAGTCCTTGTTGGTAACAAAACGGATCTTGTTGACAAAAGGTTTGATATTAACAGTTTTAACCTCACTTATAGTTGAAGTTTTTGTGAAAGTAGTTATAAGCCAACCTTTTATTTGCCGATCTTTTTCACTAGAGGTGGCAAAATGTGCGGGTTGGATAATGGGTGAAAGGGTTCATGTCATCGCAGATATATTTACAATGGATCGATACAAGACGGGTGGGGTTGGGATGAACCACCAAGTCACCAACAAAACATTTGTTGGTTTTGTTGATTTTTAATACTTGATGCATTATATGTGATTACAGAAACCATTTTTTTATGATAATAATAATAATAATATAAACAGTGCATGAAGCGATTCATGATGACTGATGAGGGCAATTGGGTCAAAATGGCCGCTTCTGTTGTCTTACTTTCTGGTATCTATTGTGTTATAATACACTAGAACCATATTTTAGGTTGAAGTATCTTTTAGCTTATATCCGTATTTACTTAATGCTGATTTATAATGATTAAATAGGCAAGTTTCAATTGAAGAAGGAGATGGCAAAGCTCGTGAATTCGGCGTCATGTTTATAGAAACTAGCGCAAAAGCTGGATTCAACATCAAGGTTTAGTCTGTTACCTTTTATATAGCAAAATGGTTTTTTAGTTTTCTTTTAGAACGGTTAACTCACACACCACTAAATCCTAGTTTTAAATCTACACATTAGTCCACTATGGGACTTGAACCCTGAACCTTATGGAAAGAACACCTTTTTAGTTACATATTACCTGTCCTTATAATCTTACTCACCAGCCAGTAAGTTTGGTGGTAACATGGGTGGGTATGCTATTACTTAATATACGAGATTGGGGTAATTGGTCAAAATGGGTACTTCTTTAGTGTGTGTTGTGTCAGGTTGGGGTGACCCACAAATTCTTTCGAACACTGGCATGGTAGTTGAACAATCTCTTAACAAGAATGCATTTGTGTTACATGATACAGCCTTTATTCCGAAAGATTGCTGGTGCATTACCGGGGATGGAGACTCTTTCTTCCACAAAACAAGAAGACATGGTTGATGTGAATTTGAAATCTTCGGGCAATGCCTCGCAGTCAGAGCAGCAAGGTGGAGGTTGTGCGTGCTAGAGCGCTGCAACGTCTTATATATTGTAATTGTTGGGTGGGTTGGTTGGTTGGTTAATTTGTTGATAATTTTGATTTGTAAGTGACATTATCAAAGTAAGAAGGTCTTATGCATCTTCATAGTACCTTTTTAACTTCATCATTTTGTCCCTATAGAGCAAGACATTCATGGTTGACAAAACAAAGACTTGAGCTCTTGTTCCATTTCTGTTACCTTCTCTTATTTTGCAACTCTTTGTCGGTTTTCGTTACGTTACTTGGAGCACAGGTATGGAGTGCTGACAAAGTAATAATGTTTCAAGGGTCCGGAGACAGTGCTTCTTAACCATGTTAGTTAAAATTAGAACGGTTGCTCTAGATGTTAAGAAAATAGTGCCCTTTAGGGCGGAGATGTAAAAACGATTAGAAGGATGAAAAGATTATGAAGAATGTATCAAGGCTGGTATGTAAGAAAGAGCAACCTTTGATCGTACATATGCTTACATGAAACTTGCGTCATGCCTTGGTTTTTTGGGATAGCGTCTTGGAGTATTTTATTCTCTTTTTTAAAACAAGGTTACTTTATAAGAAAAAGTTTTTAAAAATGTCTTTTTGACCACCTAGTTTTCTCAATATGTCTCTTGACCTTTTTGATTCCTTAAAATATTCTTTTTTAACAAAAGTGTCACAGTCTAGATTCAAAGTTAAATAAATAAAGGTGTCGTCCTTCCGTAAGATAGAGTCGTCCGTATGACCATTTATGAAATAAAGTGGTCTGCTCTTAGGGCTTGTTTGGGGTTATTTAAATAAGAAACTTTTTGACTTTTGGAAGGGTAAAAGATTAAAATACCCCTCCAAAAAAGTTAAAAAGTTAAAAGTTTTTGACTTTTTAACTTTTTGGAGGGTTATTTTGGTCTTTTCACCCTTCAAAAAAGTCAAAAAGTTACTTATTTATTTTTGACAAACATGTCCTTAAATAGAAGCGTCTGACGTCGACCGCATGTATTCGAAATTGTTAGCCTCTATTTGGTTTGGTTTTGATTTTAATATTATACTATTATACTTAATTTTACTCGTATTTTTTTTCTTAATAATTTTTACAATATAAAATTATACAAAATTTAGAATATACCATTGTGATGGCCTTATTTTCATTTACATGCCCATGTAAATTTATTCAAAACTGATCCAGGTCAACTTAATATTGAAATCTGACCCGAATCGGTTTTGATAAAATATATGTTGGCACGTACATAAATATAAACATATTGGAATGACATATTTGAAATTTTATAAAACTTTATATTTTACAAGCTTCAGGAGAAAACTAAAAGTATGAGTAAAATTAGTGATAATAATATGATATTTAACTTTAAAATCAAAACAAACTTACTACGTTCACCTTTTTAAAAAAACAAACGACCCTATTTGAAAAAGAGCCACTCAAGTTTTCTATATACGCGTACACTTGTAGAGCCGGACACTTTTTTTTCGTGTGTCTTCTCCTAATTTGTCCCAATTAAATAGAGGCGGGTACGCGCTTATTTGACCAAAATATTGCCGTATGACCGTATCGTCTCTGTTTGAGTGACATTTTAAAGAATAAAAGTTTTGAGTGGACGAAATAAGAGACTTAACTGGTAAATGGTAAAGAAGGGTGTCAAGACATCTATATGACCTAGACGTTTTAAGGATTTTCTTCATTTTCAACAAGTCCCTGCAAATAGGACCCTATAACTCATGTATCTTCATGACATTGATGTTTACTATAGGGTTCAACCAGTTTTAGTGAAACTTTTGGGCCGAATCGGTGACTATTATTAAAGATACTTGCGTTTCAAAAGGGAGGTGAGAGTGCTTTACACGAGTATAAGCAACCTGTATAACCTTTTAATGCATATGAATATGATTGTGCAAAAGTAATGAGGCGCACCTGTCTTTTATCCTAGCCACCTCTTTCTTTCATTATTTCTATTATAAATTTGCATAGCTCAGTCTGTTTTATATCGTATATCGAACGGTAGGACCAGCTTTCGTAAACACTAAACCGACCCGTTCCACTCTTGAACCGGCTAAAATCATTAATTTCAATCAGCTTGATCGGTTTCATCAGTTTTTTAACATCTCTATGACTATGTGTCCTACAAAAATATTGTTAGTCTATAGAGTTAGGTGGGCTTTTTGCATTCTTTAATGCCCTTCAGGGTTCAGGCCTTCATTACTATATAAGGTCCCTGATTTCCTGCTTTAACTAATAATGAGCATTTTAACCAACGTTGAAAAAAATAACAAGGGAAGTAATAATAAGGATCTGAATATCAAAATTCAACCCGAACCGAATCCAAATTCGGTGTTTCAAATCAGATTAGATGTCGATTCGAATTTAGATTACCGCTTTCACGCTTTCTTTTCCCTTTCTTTCAACTCAAGAACAAATAAAATTTTAATTTCTTTTCCTTTCCTTTGAATACGAAATCACATTATACATTATCCTCTCATCCCTTTCTTTTCTCTCCTTGATTATGTTTCTCTTATTTTCTTTCATTTATTGAACTCGAAAACACATCGTTAATGATAGATTTGTCTATTCTTATTTGATTAATATAACTAATATTACTTAAAAACAAACCCATGAGAATTTTATGGATACCCTACTAGAAGTTGTTTTTACGTAAATGTGTCAAAATTGTCACCATACGAATCACTTAAAAATCGTATTTTCTTGATTGAACTTTGGAGTCCTTACAACGCTCATTCATTGTCCATCTGGTTCATCTACTTTGACTATGCCCACAGTAAATCATAGTTTCAACACTATTAGAGGAAAGTGAGTAAAAAGATAATAAAGATTGACTATGAAGTCTTCTAAAGTAAAGATATATCAACCAAATGGTGTCAGCAAATATCAATGACTAAACATTTCAACAGTGTTTTTTCTCAAGTTATGTACATATCAAGAGAGAATCATGCTTCTTCGGCTTCATAACAAGTCTTCATACGCAGGAACAAAAAAGTGAACTTACAAAATGAGGGGAAGTGACGGTAAATTCATTCTGAACGGATAGATGTATCGCCCATATGTCTAACTCTCAGCGTCAGATATATAAGTATAATTGTCCCCAAACTCGACCTGCATAAACAATAAAAGCAAAGAGGATAAATATCACAGTTTTGATTTTGGTTGTATGGCTGAGTTTGCCCCCTCAAACAATCTTTTGTCCATTGATTATAAGTAGTTAATGTGTTAGTTATGATTACAAGAGGAATATCATCAGTTCACTAATATAATAATCTAATTTTTCTAATACAATGATTTAGGAGTTTGTACGTGTTTTTCAACCTGTTTGACCCGTTCCTCTTTTAGCTAATTGTTTATTTGACCTATTTGGAATGAAAGTCGGCCCAAATTGTTTAGCCAGTTGACCTTGGTTGATTGGAAATTGTTTCTATTGTCATTCTGAGTTGTATTTGAATCTCTAACATCATGATAAGGTGAGAACTTACAAAACTGAGAACAGGAGAACAACTTTTCTTGAATTAAAAGAGGCAGCACGCTTATACTTCCTCGATCTGGGAACATCAACAACTTTCTCTCCTGCAATTTTATCTGTTGAACAAAGCAATTCATTACTCGGATGTTATGTTGAATCATATGAATGGAAATAACGATCCAGAGCTTTGCTATAGGTGGGATTTAATGGGTATGTTTGTTTATTGAAATAGTGATCCAGGTTTTTTATATAAAGGGGAGGTTGTAAAAACTTCAAAATAATTGGGATGATCTTTAAACCATATTTATTACCTTCACAATGAAATGTAACCTAAATTAACCTGTGTTCAAATAGTATTTTTCTAACAAGAATTGGATTGAAGTTGTTAATGAAGTAGAAGGTGATTAAGAACCTCGAGTGGAAAACTTGGACAGCATCAGGCTGTGGTTCATCAACAGCTGCATGTATTTACCTCCCATGTCGAAGCTGATCTGTTTCTGCAGTGATTTCTGCAAAACACCATTACGAGCTAAATTAGGAAAGAAACAGGAAATTAACATGTAAACATTGCAAAATCCTACCAGTAATTACTTCTTGAATAGAAACAATTTCATACGGATGCTCAACTTTACTTTTTAAACCATCTAAAACAATTAGTTTTCAGAATGAATTAACATGGAATTTTTTAAATGAGTATAAGAGGTTAAACAGATAACTTTTATAAAAAAGTGGCTAAAGGAAAAAAGTAGAAAGCTTTTCTATATATTGATAATAAACTTTTTGTGATCCTATTTCACAATAATTTATCAAAAGTTAACGAATCTGGACAAACAATGTTCCAAGTCACCCTCCCCACTTCACGGCTCGCACAGACCAAAAAACCACAAATTTGACCCAAACCCATTTCACCCTGCCCATAAAGAATAGGAGCATACTAATATTAGTGGACACATATAGAATAACACTATCTACTCACCGTCAATACTTGCTCATTCTTCAAGTTAACATGTGTTTCCTCGTTATTGTTTCGATTATCTGACTTCCCTTTTTCAATATCATCAACGTCTATGGAATACGCAACTGCATTTTCTACCATCATGTTGATGTAACTTTGATTGCTCAAACGGCCATCCAATGATAGCTGGCTTTTCAGTGGAATAACAACCTCTGTTGTTGCAGGACTTGAGAAATCTATTGGTAGTTCACACTCAAGTCCATTGTCACATTCATCAGACAATAATACAACACTATAAGCATCACATCCCTGCATACATACACGAAAACAGATAAGCAAGAAAATCCATAAAATCACGTCTTCTTTAATGTTGTAACAACCATGTTGCATAAAATTGTGAGGTAGTGAACAAAGTGGACTGTCATAAAACAGTACAGAAATCATTTAATGATCTAGAAACATAAGAATAGGAACTGATGATAACATAGAGTACCAAGCCCAGAGAATATTGAAGATTTCTTTTAAGGCAAATGAAGGGTATTTAAAGTGGTGCGTGTTTGTGCATATACAGATATACATATACATTTATGTAGATGGACACTCAATACATAACCAGTTTTAAGTAGGTACTGCGAGAACCACAACATCTGATGAGCACCGAGCACTGCGTAATGCGTACAAGTGCTTATTTGAGAGAGAATCGTTCTCGCACTTGGAAAGACAAGTAATTATTTTTTCGTTCATAATAACTGAAATGAATGAAGGTAACCATCGCGTTTCAGTGCCCAAAAGAGCAAGCAGATAAGTGAAGCAACAAGTGGTTCAATGAAACATTAATCTGATTTACTAAAATCAAAAGCTCAAGAAAGCAAATCCTTGAATCATTGCAAAACCATCATTCCTATCAAAATGGAAACCTAAAAGCTACAGTTAGCAAGAATGAGCAATTTCTGACCAAAATGTTAATTAAATCTTTTTTCTTATCTTTGAATTTATGTATTTCAAAAACAAGTAAAAGATTTATATCCTCCTAACAAACACTTTTGTCAAAAACAATACACTTATAAAAGTCAACATGAGTTTCAGCTTTGTCAGTTGTCTTTTAGGAGGCTTTAGGAAGAAGTTAAAGAGGATATTTTGTCAATTGTCTTTTAGAAACCTTTAGGAAGAAGTTTAAGAGGATACAATGTGACTGTAGCAATCTCTACCAATTTACATGTACATGGGTCAATTTAGGTAAAATTTTCTCTTCATCCCGCTCGAGTGAAAAGGAAACGAACAACTTAAAACGAAATGGACCACATGAGTTAAAAGCCAAGGGATACCCGGTACATGACTTAGCTCCCACTTTGGTAGGGTCCAAGGAGGGGCCGGATCACTTCGCGATCTGATTTACGCAGCCTTACCCTACACTTTGTTCAAGAGATAGTTTCCCACACCTTGAACCCATAACCTCAAGTTCATAAAACAACAATCTTACCAATTTCTCCAAGGCTCACACTCAAAGCAAAATCATTTATTAAAAATAATCACACTACACCAAGTCAATAACCATAAAATAATCCAAAAATCCAATTTTAGTTGTATTGGCGCAAGAACTATTCATATACACAAAAGTTTTGGACAAAAGATATTTGATTTCAAGTCAACTCAACCCAACCCGACCCATATAAAGTTGTACCAAAAATAACCAACCCACTACCCAAACAGCATCATTTATGTTAAAACACATATGGCTCCAGCTGACACCAATGTGCAGGCATCCATCATCTCCTGTCACAATCTCATTTATTACAATCTAGTGTCAACAAAAGATATTGACAGCCCATTGCAGCCTAAAAATCCAATTAGGTAATAACATTAAAGCTAATCCAGTTCCAAGCCCTAGAAATCGCAATCATCCACCAACCCTAATCGCATTACAACTAACATTAATCCCATTATCATTATCACATCTAAACTAAAACAACTGTCATCAAATCGAAACCAAAGTCGAACAGATCCATATTCTCAACTTCCCCCAAATGTCACATTTTCCAATAACCTCCAAATTGAACTAACGAAATTGAAATTAAGAATAAAGGGGTTCAATTTAACGGAACTGAAGTCACATACAAAGGGGGGAAAACACAAGAAACAATTGGGAAATCTTGAAATTATAAAATCAAGAAAAAGAATCAACGATTTTTTAAATCGAAATGCAGAGGAAGGGAGAGCAAAAGAACCTGTTCTGTGGAGTCTACTGCCATTGAAATAGTTTGAATTGAAGTGTTGCAGAAGCTTTTTGTATTGAGGTGGGGCTATGAAGGAGGAGGGTGCAAGAGATGGGAGATGTGAGGGTGAAGAAGGTGGGTGTTGAGCATATTATTTGGTTGTGTGGGTGGGTATCAAATAGAAATAGAAATAGGGTATCAATGGAGGAGATATTAAATAGTGAAAAATGGGGGCAACGTATCTGTCTTTCTTTCTGAACATCACATTCATGAAGACGACAAACATTTCTCTTTCCTTTAACCTCACTGACAAAACACGAAAAAGAAAATGCCCTCGTGAACACACATAGATCTAACACTTTCTTTTTAAAGGCGATTATGGTTCAAAGTATTTGATGATCATTATTGAATGTCAAGACCCCTTTAAATAGGGTGAAATACAACCATGAAAATAGGAAAAGATATATATCAAGAATACAAAGATTATCTCTAAATAATTAGTTAAAATCTATTCCTAAAATATAGACAATAATATCGGCTGCTAAGACACCCCCTCAGTTTGAGCGGGCGGAGGACAGACGCTCAAGCTGGACCGAAATGACTGGAATAGTTCACGAGATAATCCCTTTGTAAAAATATCAGCATATTGCATGGATGAGGGGACATGAAGAACTTTAATGTGCCCAAGTCGAACTTTCTCCCGAACAAAATGTATGTCGATCTCGATGTGTTTTGTCCGTTGATGCTGAACCGGATTATTGGACAAGTACACTGCAGACACGTTGTCACAAAAAACAACAGAGGCTCGAGTCAAAGGTGTGTGAAGGTCAAGGAGCAGGTTTCGTATCCAAGTGGTTTCAGCAACTGCATTAGCGACTCCCCGATATTCGGCTTCTGCACTGGACCTCGAAACCGTAGGTTGACGTTTAGCAGACCATGAGATAAGATTATCTCCAAGAAAGACACAATACCCTGATGTGGATCGTCGCGAATCTGGGCAACCACCCCAATCAGCGTCAGAATAAGCGACCAATTCATGGGAAGTCGAACGCATAAGCCGTATTCCATAATCAATCGTCCCTTGCAAATACCGTATTATGCGTTTCATAAATGCAAAGTGAGGATCCCGAGGCTCATGCATGAAGAGACACACCTGTTGAACCGCATAAGACAAGTCTGGACGAGTAAAAGTTAAATACTGTAAAGCACCTGCCAAACTTCGGTATAGAGTCGGATCCGAGAACAAAGATCCATCAGTCGCGCTTAATTTTGAAGAGAGATCAACAGGTGTGGAGCACGGTTTGCAAGCTGACATGGATGCACGAGCAATTATGTCTTTGGCATATTGCGCTTGAGACAAGAAAATACCGTTCTTCTGCTGAGTGACTTTTATTCCCAAAAAGTGATGCAAATGGCCTAAGTCTGTCATGGCAAATTCCCTGGAAAGTTTGCTAATAATGTCGTTTAAGAGACGATCATTAGAAGCAGTGAGAACAATATCATCGACATAAAGCAATAAATATGCAATATTGGATGCATCCTGATGATAAATAAATAGTGACTGATCACACGCACTGCTACGAAACCCTTTGGAAGTAATAAAGGTAGCAAAACGAGTGTACCAAGCTCGTGGTGCTTGTTTCAGCCCATATAATGATTTCTTCAAACGACAAACGTGGGTTGGAAATTTTTGATCATAGAAACCTGGCGGTTGATGCATAAACACAGTCTCATGTAGCTCTCCATGAAGAAAAGCATTTTTAACATCCAGCTGATGAATTTTCCAACCGCGTGATACAACAAGAGACAATACTGTGCGAATAGTGGCAGGTTTTACTACAGGACTAAATGTGTCGTCACAATCCACACCAACTGTTTGAGAATTACCGTTAACTACCAACCGAGCCTTATAGCGTTCCAAAGAACCATCCGACTTAAATTTGTGTCGAAATAACCACATACAACGAATCACGGGCCGGTCAAGTGGACGAGGAACAAGTTCCCATGTATCATTATCCTGTAATGCCGTAAACTCGGTTTGCATGGCATGTAACCAATTTGGATCAGTAAGGGCCTTGGCATAGGAGGTAGGGACCGGTGAGAGAGATGGGGTGTGATGTATGGCTGAAGAGTGGGTTCGAGATTTGGAGCGGGTGGTCATAGGATGTCGGTTAGGGACGGTAGTGGTAGTGTGAGTGGGTTGGGCCGTAGCCGTAGGTGAAGGGGATGAGGCTTGGGCCGGTGGTGACGGGTGGGGGGTTGGGCTTGGGCCGGTGGTGGATTGTGTGATGTGGGCCGAGGACGACGCGAATAATGGAACCGGTAAGGGGCCGTAACGGGTATAGATGCGGGTTTATGTATGGGCCTTTGGAATGTAAAACCGGGTGGTGGGGTAGACTCGTCCAAAAAAGTATAAGAAGGAGGAGGAGATGGAAGTGTATATGGGAACACTTGCTCATCAAAAGTTACATGACGAGAGATGTGCACCTTGCCAGTGGTAGGGTCCAAGCAACGGTATCCACGAAAGTCAGGTGGGTATCCGAGAAAAATACAACGCATGGACCGAGGATGAAGTTTATGTGGCTGTGTGGCAGAGGTATTTGGGTAACACGCACACCCGAACACTCGTAAGTGTTCGTAATCGGGATGGCGAAGGTAAAGGGCGAAGGTGGGTGTGTAGAAGTTAAGCCGTTTGGTTGGTAATATATTGTGAAGATACGTGGCAGTGTGTAAGGCTTCAACCCAAAAGGAAGGTGGAAGAGTGGCATGAACTAAGAGAGCCCGGATAATGTCATTCAAGCGGCGAATCATCCGTTCAGCTCTTCCATTTTGTGATGAAGTTTGTGGGCAAGAGAAGCGAAATAGCAAGCCATGTTGTTGGGCAAATGATTTAAAAGCTAAGTTGTCAAATTCACCCCCTAAGTCACATTGAAAGGTTTTTATTTTACGGTTAAATTGGGTCAGTATTAGTTGATGAAATTTGGCAAAAGTGGGAAAGGTTTCGGACTTATATTTTAGGGGGTAAACCCACACGAAGTGTGAGAAATTGTCAATTAGCACCATATAGTATTTATATCCGGTGTTACTCGTGACTGGTGAAGTCCATAAGTCGCAATGAATAATATCAAAAGGAGCAAAAGTAAATGTATTGGAAGAATAAAATGGCAATCTTTTACTATTTGAAATTTGACAAGAATTGCAAAGATTGTGACTTTTGTCCTTATTACATTGAAAATTGAAATTGCGACTTAAAATATCTAGAACTTGTGCCCCGGGATGTCCTAAACGATCATGCCATGGAAGGTGGTGGGAAGCAAGAAAAGTGGCTTGAGGCGGTAGTTGAGGTGGCGTGAACGTGTAAAGAGTCCCGGTACTGTTGTGACGAGATAGTGTCTTCTTAGTTTTGAGGTCCTTCAAAGAAAAACCAAATGGGTCAAATTCGATAGACACTTGATTATCACGAGTAAAACGTCTAACGGAAATAAGGTTTTTAATTATTTGTGGGCTGTAAAGGACATGTGGGAGGATATAGGTGCGGTTTGGGAGAGGGTGAAAACCCGTTCCTGATCCTTTAATTGGTAAAAACATGCCATTGCCCACCAAAATATTACGACACACAGTATTAGAGTCAGGGATAACAATTCTACCTGGATCCTTTGTAACGTGAGATTCAGCTCCTGTATCCAAAACATCAGAAGTCCATGCCATGTTAGAGTTTACCTGCATATTGGCCATGGCAGCACTCAAATCAGACGGACACAGCGGGTTGTACATCGGCTGCGTGAAACCAGGTGGCGGGTAAGGAGTTGGAGAGAAACCGGTGTACTGGACTTGAGGAGTCTGCTGCTGATCAGGTTGTTTAGTAGGGTTCCACTGTTGTTGCGTTGGGTACGGGCAAGGAGGAGGAGTCCACCATGCCCAATTCGGGTAACCCTGCTGCTGTCCCTGATATGCGGCCCATGGGGGCTGCTGCTGTGATCTTCCTCGGCCTTTACCACGGCGGTTTGAATAACCACCGCGTCCCCTGCTGCCCCGACGATTTGTGGAGGAATAAGATCCCTCTGGCGGCTGGTTCGAGTGAGTCGAAGCTGCTGCTGAGGCCGGTGGTGGCGTTGATGCAGCCGCAAGCACCGTGTTGTGGGAACCCTTTTGAGCTTCAATCCGGATAACTTCATCATTGAGCATTGCAATAGCCTGATCCCAGTCAACACCCTGCTGGTTGATTAAAGATGCAGTGGTGTTGTATTCTGCCGGAAGCCCTCGAACAAGCTGAAGAACAAGTCTGGAGTCAGAAACAGGCTGATCAACATCAGCCAATTGACTTGCTAGATCGGACAATTGTTGGCAGTAATCATCAACCGAAGAACAGGCAGTTAACGTAAGATTGCAGAACTTTGTCTCAAGCGCCGCGGCGCGAGCCTTTTTATTGCTCAGAAAAATCTTTTCGAGCTTAACCCAAGCCGCTCGAGCAACAGTGGTATCCATAAGGCGTTTCAGCAGGTCATCCGAAACGGTGCTATAGATCCATTGAAGGACCAATGCATCGAGTTCTTTCCATTGGTCATATGCGGCTGAAGAGGCGGCGGGTGGTGCGGAATCATCGATATGGTCAGAAACTTTATACGCGACAGCATGAAGGCGGAAAAGTTTGACCCATGCCGAATATGTAACCTTGGATCCGTCCAAAGTCCGGATTTTGGATTGAATATTCGTCACGGAATACGCAGGATGAAGAGAAACAGGTTTGTGCGATGGTTCAGGCACATTTTCTTTCGTCATAATGACGAGGCCGGACGTATCCGGTTAGGTTAGGAATCGGAAAAAAAGAGAAAGGTTATCAGAACCGGTTATGGCTCTGATACCATAAAGGCGATTATGGTTCAAAGTATTTGATGATCATTATTGAATGTCAAGACCCCTTTAAATAGGGTGAAATACAACCATGAAAATAGGAAAAGATATATATCAAGAATACAAAGATTATCTCTAAATAATTAGTTAAAATCTATTCCTAAAATATAGACAATAATATCGGCTGCTAAGACTTTTTTCTTTTCTATATGTACCATCTTGTTTTCAAAGTAGTTGTTATCTTAAGACCATTCACCTTCTGTTTCTGCTTTTTAAATTAATGTGACTGTATTTATTATAGGGTCCTAATATAGAGACATCCATTAGATAAATCGACACCCCCTTATACGCCGTGTATGGTACCATACCATACACGGCGTATAGGGTCGAATACACTGAAAACGAGAAAAATTCAAGGGGGCTGTCAAAGAGCTATACGTCCCATATAGCCCTATACGACCCCCCTATACGACACATATAGGGCTATACGACGCGTATAACGAATTTCGACACTGACTACGAGGAAAAATTCAGGGGGCTGTCAGAGGGCTATACGACACATATAGCCATATACGACCCCCCCCCCTATACGACGCGTATGGAGCTATACGACACGTATAGAATTTTCGGGGTGTTGATTTAAAATAATGGGGTGTCTATTTAACGGTTCCCTTATTATAAGATTGGGTTATACAAATATTTATTTATGTTATTAAAATACCCTATTATATTATTTCTCTTTATGTATCTATATGTATGTATAGAAATATATAGAGAGGATAAAATAATTTGGGTGTATAAATAACATACCCCTTATTATATTATATGGTATGATTATAAGTGGTTGTGAGTGAAAGATATGAAAAAATTATTGTTCAATCTGTATTTTTAAAAAACACTGTTTAAAACCTATACTGTTTTTAATACATTTTAAGTGGTTGTGAGTAGATGAGAGATAAAAAATAACGATAAAGGTATAAAACAAATTTTTTATTTAAAAGAGAAAGATCAAGTAGTGACTTTTAGTGTAATTATATGGATGATGATGATAAGTAATGGGTTGTGAATGCTCTAAATTGGACTATTTATCCGTCTCCTAGTCAGCCCACACCCTCAACCTACTTAGAGGAAACTTACGACTGTAAAAACCTTATGTCTCAATCTTACGTATTTTTGCTCAAAGTGATATTTGAATCCAGAACCTCTTCATTTTCAATTGCCTTGGGTATATCACCTTAAATATGAAAATCTCGAGTTTAAGTCTAGCTCAGAGCAAAAAAATGCTCCGAGATTGTCACACCCCAACCTTGACGGCGGAAACGTCGAGATGTGAGGGTTAAGATTGTTCACAGCCACATAACGCTATATTTAAATTGCAAATATTATTATCATAAGTATTAAAATGAAATACAACCATAAGTCACAAAAAGAAATAAGTTCAACATAACTCAAACATAACATAGTGTTTTTGTTTATTTAACTAGGTCCAAATCCTAGTTTTATTGCAAGCTTCAAATGTCCACTTTAAACTTGGGGATTTCCTGAAACATGATGAAAATAAAGAGTCAACTAAAAATAGTTGGTGAGTTTCCAAGTTTTCATACATAATAAGATTACAAGTAGCAATTCATGTCATGGATTATAAGCTAGTAAGGTTATAGAACACATATCGTTACAACCAAACCTCGACTTGATTACAAGTATAAAAGATTGGCTAAGTGTATTTGGTTCCCTAGTGCACAAGCGTACGGCCCCTAGGAGTCGGCAATACCTCGACTTTAGCACCAAATAGGCTTGTCAGGCCCAAAGATCTAAGACGTCGCCAGGCTAGCAATAGTTAATGATTGTAAACAAACTATGTATCTCATATAAACACTTACAATACACAAATAACCATGACAAAATAATAAGTAGAATTGCATGTGCATTACAAGTCTCAAATGTTTAAACGTGTATGTAATATAAGCATCATGCTTCACCCCAAATAAGTGTGAAAGTATAAAAAGGGGACAAGGAAAACTCACATATCAAATAAGTATAAAATGAAGTTCAATAAGAATAATGAATGTCGTTCCAAGGTCAAAAGTCACAAGGCACACCTAAATATATAAATATAACAAGATTTAGGTTAATAATAAGGTTTATCAATTAAACATGAACTAAGTTCCTTAGGATTTAAGGGAGTTTTGTGAGCCAATTTAGTTTTTAATAATATATATACTTATATATATATATATATATTTATTTACTTATTTTGCACAATAAGGAAATATTCTTACAAAATTGTAAATTCATTGTTATTAACATAAAACTTTAATCGAAGAAGGTGTACGATTTATTAATGATTTAAGTAAAAATCTAATTTTTACATAAACTCATTCTTATAACAATAATTAAAATTTAATAATAAAATGTTAAGGCATTTTGTTATATAAAAAAAATAAATTTACAGAAAATCATTTTGTTAATTTAAAGGTTAAAAGTTTATGAAAATTATTTTTTATAATTTATAGAAATTTTCTAGAAAGGATTTAAGGCCTAAAAGGCTTTTTAAAAAAAATAAGAGGGTGCCCGGGTTCGAACCCGGGACCTCTTGAATGTAAGGGTGGGTCGTGAACCAGTGTACCATGGCTTCCAGCCGCGGTATAACTCACCTTTTAATTCTTAAAAGCGAAGCTTAAACAAAACCCCCAAATTAACCTATGAACCCTAGATTCATCCAACCCCAAATCGAACATCGAATTGATATTGATAATGAAATCAATCATAGGGCTTTGATTGCCCATGTGAAATCGAGTATAAAGATAGTTTTAATTACCCGAATTGAAGAAGAACAGATGAAGAACAGTCGCTGCTAGGACCGCGACACACGTATGAATGGTTCGATGCTCAAACAATGATGGAAATGAAATTGAACTCGCAGATAGCTTCTATTGGACTCGTTTAGTGAAACCCCTCTATCAATTTCAAGTCTTGATGCCCAGATGATGGTGTTCGAGTAAGAGCTAGGTCGCGATGAGTATGCCGATTGTATTTGGTTGTTTGGAGTTGTTTCAGGTGAAATTGAGTGTAGCAATCGAATCCAGATAGGTAGACGTTCGTTTAGGCTGAATTAATTTGATTATTATTGGTGTTTAAGGCTCGAATGATGATGGCGTTTAAGGCGTCGGTTACACGCTCGATTAAGCTTAGTAACCGACGTTTAAGTGCGATTAATTGATGTGTTAAGGTTCGAATCATGTTCCAGAAGTGTTCCCGACGGTTTTTGGTATAAGAATCGAGGTTAAAAGGCCGTTTTGGCCTTGCCGGAGTTCGGCCGGAGGCGCCGGCCTCCTCTTCGCCGGAAATGCGGGGAAAGAGGGGAAGGGTTTTGAAATTTACATGTTTGGTCCTTGTGGTTTAATAGCTAACATTTTATGTTTAAAACTTACATTTTTAGTTTCCCAATTGACAAATAAGCCCCCTTTATTTGCTTTAAGTTTAATAACTTATCATTTATATTATTATTATTATCATTGTCATTATTATTATTATTATTATTATCATTATTATTATAATTATTTATTATTATTGTTATTATTATTATTATTGTTATTATTATTAGTATTAGTATTATTATTATTATTATTATTATTATTATTATTATTATTATTATAATTATTACTATTATCCAATCCTTAACTTTTCATTAATAATTAAAGACATATTAAAAATTAAGCATAAGAAATCCATAAACTTTCATAATTAACATAAATAGTCCTTACACGAACAAACGATGGTAACTTTACACTAACGGAAAATTATGAGATGTTACAGTCTCCCCAACTTAAAAGAATTTCGTCCCGAAATTTAAAAGAAATGAAACTATACAAATAAGAACGGGTATTTCTTCTTCATATGCTCCTCACGTTCCCAAGTAAATTCGGCGCCACGTTTATTTTCCCAACGAACCTTGACGATTGGGTTGTTGTGGTTCTAGTCTTCTTCATAATGCGATCCATGATTTCAACAGGTTTCTCAACAAAATGTAATGACTCGTCAATCTGAATGTCTTCCAACGGAACATACAGACTTTCGTCGGCCAAACACTTTCTCAAATTTGAGACGTGGAACACAGGATGAACTCCACTAAGGTCGGAAGGTAGTTCCAGTTTATAAGCCACTTTCTCAATCCTTTTCAGGATTTTGAAAGGCCCTACAAATCTTGGAGCCAGTTTGCCCTTCTTTCCAAAGCGAACCACACCTTTCCACGGTGAAACCTTAAGAAGAACCATCTCCCCAACTTGGAATTCCAATGGCTTACGTCGCTTGTCAGCATAACTCTTTTGTCGACTTCTCGCCACTTCAAGGTTCTTGCGAATGATAGAAACTTTATCGGTCGTCTCTTGTATAAGTTCAGGACCAGTGATGAAGTTTTCACCAATGTCGGTCCAACAGATCGGTGAACGACATTTACGACCATAAAGTGCTTCGAACGGTGCCATCTTGATACTCGAGTGGTAACTATTGTTATACGAAAATTCCGCGAGCGGTAGATGCGTATCCCAATCGCCACCAAAGTCAAGAACACAAAGGCGTAGCAAATCCTCCAAGGTTTGGATCGTTCGCTCGGTTTGACCATCAGTTTGAGGATGGTAAGCCGTGCTTAGATCTAGTTGTGTACCCAAGAGTTCTTGCATAGACGACCAAAAATGTGAAGTGAAGCGAGCATCTCGGTCGGATATGATGTGCAGAGGTACCCCATGACGACTTACAATCTCATCAACGTAAATACGAGCTAACTTTGATGTCTTGTAAGTGTCACGTATGGGTATAAAATGTGCGACTTAGTCAATCGGTCAACAATCACCCATATGCTATCATGTCCTCGGGAGGTTCGGGGTAGCTTTGTTATGAAGTCCATGGATATGTGTTCCCACTTCCACATAGGAATCTCGGGTTGTTCAAGTAATCCACTTGGACGTTGATGCTCGGCTTTAACCTTCGTACACGTGAGACACTTAGCTACATAAGTCGCTATGTCTTTCTTCATTCCAGGCCACCAATATTGACCATGTAGGTCCATATACATCTTATCGGAGCCAGGATGAATAGAATAACGGGTTTGATGAGCTTCGTTCATAATGAAGGTACGGAGGTTATCGCGATTTGGAATCCAAATTCGATTGGCGAAGTACATCAACCCATTGGGTTTCGTTTCCAATCGGGTTAGAAGATTATGCTCCAATTCATCCTTCATTCTTCCTTCTCGTTGTACCATTTGTTGAGCCTCCAGGATACTAGACTCGATGTCACTATCTATCCTCAGGTTTTGTAGCAATACGGTGGTCTCGTTGACATCAAGTCGGATCTCAGTATCGAACTCACCCAAAGTATCAAACCATTGTCGTCGATCGCGAATTTCTTGGAATGAGATCATCTTGTTGTGACTCTTTCGGCTTAGAGTGTCGGCTACAACGTTTGCTTTACCAGGATGGTAACGAATGTCACAATCGTAATCACTAATCAACTCCACCCAACGACGTTGTCTCATATTGAGATCTTTTTGATTGAAAACGTGTTGAAGGCTTTTGTGATCGGTGTAGACTATACATTGCGTACCATACAGGTAGTGTCTCCAAATCTTCAAAGCAAAGACAACAGCACCAAGCTCAAGATCGTGTGTTGTGTAATTCACCTCGTGAACCTTCAATTGTCTCGATGCATAAGCTATGACCTTCCCTCGTTGCATGAGAACACAACCAAGGCCTTGTTTAGATGCATCACAATACACGGTGAAATCGTCGTTTCCATCGGGTAAGGTCAAGATAGGAGCATTGCACAACTTGTGCTTTAACGCTTCAAAAGCTTCTTCTTGCTCGGGACCCCACTCGAATGGTTTATTCTTTTGTGTCAAAGTAGTGAGCGGTTTCGCGATCCTCGAGAAGTTGGCAATGAATCGCCGATAATAACCAGCAAGACCAAGAAAAGAACGAACTTCAGTAGGAGTTGTAGGAACACACCAATTCTTCACAGCTTCCACCTTTGCAGGATCAACGTGAATTCCTTGGCTATTCACCACGTGTCCTAGAAATTGAACTTCCTCGAGCCAGAAATCACACTTCGAGAACTTCGCGTACAATTGCTCTTTCTTTAACAACTCAAGAACCAATCTCAAATGCAGTTCATGATCGGTGTTGGACTTTGAATAGATAAGTATGTCATCAATGAAGACGATCACAAACTTGTCTAGATAAGGCTTGCATACTCGGTTCATGAGATCCATGAAGACAGCAGGAGCATTGGTTAAACCAAAAGGCATCACCATAAACTCATAGTGCCCATATCGAGTACGGAACGCGGTCTTTGGGATATCATCATCATGGACTCGCAATTGATGATAACCAGAACGTAAGTCGATCTTCGAGAAGATAGCAGCTCCTTGAAGTTGGTCAAACAAATCATCAATACGAGGAAGAGGATAACGGTTCTTGATGGTAAGCTTGTTAAGCTCACGATAATCGATGCACATACGAAACGTTCCATCTTTCTTCTTCACGAACAGAACAGGTGCACCCCAAGGCGAAGAACTTGGACGGATGAAGCCCTTCTCGGATAACTCTTGAAGTTGACTAGAGAGTTCTTGCATTTCCGATGGTGCAAGTCGATATGGTGACTTAGCCACGGGGTTTGCTCCCGGTATCAAGTCAATTTTAAACTCGACTTCACGCACGGGAGGTAAACCACTAAGGTCATCGGGAAATACCTCAGGAAAGTCTCGTACGATAGGGACATCCTTAAGTTCTTTCCCTTTGACTTTCGTGTTGACCACGTAAGCCAAGAAGGCCATATACTTCTTGCTTAAGCACTTTCGGGCTTGAGTGCAAGACATGAGTTTAAGCCCTTTGGAAGATTTTTCACCGAACACTTTCAAAGTATCTCCAGAGGGTAACGGTATACGGATGCACTTCTCGAAACAAATGATCTCGGCATGGTGTTTGGCTAACCAATCCATACAAATGATGACGTCGAAGCTTCCAAGTTTCATAGGAATAAGATCGATAAGAAAATCATGCGAGTCAAGGCTTAAGATGCAATCACGGATAACGATGTCAACGGTGATCGGTTCTCCATCGGCGACTTCAACGGTAAGAGGTCTTTCTAGTTTCGTATGTGGCTTAGAAAGTATGGGTTCAAACTCTAACGAAACAAAGCTCTTATCGGCTCCAGAATCAAATAGGACATAGGCATAAGTTTTATTAATAAGGAACATACCTGTTCAATTTTAAAGGTATTTAACGACATAGGTAACACACGAAAAGAATTAGGTCACAAAAGTTAAAGGTAAGTGAACATACCATTCACCACATCATTGTTTGCTTGTGCTTGATTCGCGTTGATGTTGAAAGCACGTCCACGGGCTTGTGGAACATTACCCACAATACGAGGGCATTGTGGGCGGAAATGACCAGGTTCCCCACAATTGTAGCAAACACGGTTCGTGACCACGGCGGCATTGTTAGGTGCACGGTGACAAGTCGCCACCAAGTGACCATATTTACCGCATAAAGTACAAATACGGCATGGTTGATTTCCCGGGTGATGGTACCTACAAATGTTGCACATAGGCTGGGGACCAGCATAAGCCCTAGCCCCAGGCACTTGTGCCACAGGTGCAGCCGCAGGTACAAGTTGTCTTTGAGGTTGTTTAGGTGCAGCCACAGCATAGTTGCGCGCCGGTGTGAACTTGCGCTTCTTGTTGTTGTTGTTGTTGTTGTAAGACGGTTCAGCTTTGGTTTCTTTAACAGCCTCAGTAGCCGTCTTCTCTATCTTCTTTGCACCCTTCACAGACATGGTGCCCGCTCGTATATGGTTCTCGGTGAGTTGAGCGGTGATAGTAATGGCTTCTTCCAAAGTTGTGGGTCGGCTACCCACCACAGCATCTTGAATTTGGGGTGGTACACCCTTAATAAACTTCTCGATGTTGCGGGGGACAGTGTCGACCATGTGAGGCAGCAGTAAACTCAACTCATGATGCCTAGTTGAGTAGGCCAAATGATCACCATCATTTTGCTTCAAGTTCCAAAACTCTTCCTCCAACTTTTGCAACTCACTTCGTGGGCAGAACTTCGCGATGGCGATGTTCTTGAACTCCTCCCAGGTAAGTGCTTGCACAGCTTCGGGTCCACGGTTTCTCTTCTCGCTATTCCACCAGGTAAGTGCCCTTTGTTGGAGCACACTAGTAGCATAACGAACCTTGAGTGCCTCGGGACACTCACAATTGATAAAGGTATTCTCCATGCTTTCGAACCACTCAAGAAGACCAGTGGCTCCTTCCTTGCCACTAAAACTAGTGGGCTTGCAAGAACTAAAGTGTTTGAAGGTGCAAGTTCGATTGTTCCCGTTTTGGTTGTTCCCATTTTGGTTGTTGCTGTTCTCTCCATGACCATTACCATTGTTGCTACCATTGGTCAGTAAGGTGCTATTAAGTTCAGCAACCATGGTCGGGATGACAGCAGCCATTTGACGAGCAATCATGGCGGCTAGTTTGCGATCGGAACTTCCACGCTTTCCATGATGACGAGACATGCTGGAATATGCAAAATGAGTTAGATACGAGAATTGGGATAACAAGGATCATAATTCAATAAGGATAAGACAAAAGTTGTAAGGCACATGGAATGGTTCCATTTGGTAACGCATTACCATTTGGAAACGTTGACACGTCAAGGTAAGTTGACCCACTTGCCTTAGAAATTTGTGTATGTTGACCATAGTTTATCACTCATCCCAGAAATCCCCAGGTAAGCATAACTAGTCCCGTAGGATTTATGCGATATGCTTGCCTTAGCCCGAGGGCCTTTTGCCAGAAAATCCAGAATACAGGTGTCTATGTGTCACACAAATATCTTAGGTTCATGAAATCAAAACCTTGATGAGATTTTACATAGATTAGACATAAGTCTAAGGATTCAAGTCATAAGCATAAGTATACAATTCCACGTGTCGACGAGAATAAGATTAAGAAGTTTCATTTTTCGGGGAGAGTCAAAGTGTCAAAAGGTAAGTTTAGGGAGACGAGTAACTAAGTTTAAACAATTACAAGGCAAACCTATGCTAAGGCATCAAGTTGCACATAAGTAAGGTATAGCATTATGTAGCATGTAACAATATATATATTTCAAAGAATATAAATATTTTTCTAAGAGGTTCATGCATAAGCTATAGTCTAGGTCACCATTTCTAATAACCTAAATCCCTATAGTTATGGGCTCTGATACCAATCTGTCACACCCCAACCTTGACGGCGGAAACGTCGAGATGTGAGGGTTAAGATTGTTCACAGCCACATAACGCTATATTTAAATTGCAAATATTATTATCATAAGTATTAAAATGAAATACAACCATAAGTCACAAAAAGAAATAAGTTCAACATAACTCAAACATAACATAGTGTTTTTGTTTATTTAACTAGGTCCAAATCCTAGTTTTATTGCAAGCTTCAAATGTCCACTTTAAACTTGGGGATTTCCTGAAACATGATGAAAATAAAGAGTCAACTAAAAATAGTTGGTGAGTTTCCAAGTTTTCATACATAATAAGATTACAAGTAGCAATTCATGTCATGGATTATAAGCTAGTAAGGTTATAGAACACATATCGTTACAACCAAACCTCGACTTGATTACAAGTATAAAGATTGGCTAAGTGTATTTGGTTCCCTAGTGCACAAGCGTACGGCCCCTAGGAGTCGGCAATACCTCGACTTTAGCACCAAATAGGCTTGTCAGGCCCAAAGATCTAAGACGTCGCCAGGCTAGCAATAGTTAATGATTGTAAACAAACTATGTATCTCATATAAACACTTACAATACACAAATAACCATGACAAAATAATAAGTAGAATTGCATGTGCATTACAAGTCTCAAATGTTTAAACGTGTATGTAATATAAGCATCATGCTTCACCCCAAATAAGTGTGAAAGTATAAAAAGGGGACAAGGAAAACTCACATATCAAATAAGTATAAAATGAAGTTCAATAAGAATAATGAATGTCGTTCCAAGGTCAAAAGTCACAAGGCACACCTAAATATATAAATATAACAAGATTTAGGTTAATAATAAGGTTTATCAATTAAACATGAACTAAGTTCCTTAGGATTTAAGGGAGTTTTTTGAGCCAATTTAGTTTTTAATAATATATATACTTATATATATATATATATATATATATATATATATATATATATATATATATATATATATATATATATATATATATATATATATATATATATATATATTTACTTATTTTTCACAATTAGGAAATATTCTTACAAAATTGTAAATTCATTGTTATTAACATAAAACTTTAATCGAAGAAGGTGTACGATTTATTAATGATTTAAGTAAAAATCTAATTTTTACATAAACTCATTCTTATAACAATAATTAAAATTTAATAATAAAATGTTAAGGCATTTTGTTATATAAAAAAATAAATTTACAGAAAATCATTTTGTTAATTTAAAGGTTAAAAGTTTATGAAAATTATTTTTTATAATTTATAGAAATTTTCTAGAAAGGATTTAAGGCCTAAAAGGCTTTTTAAAAAAAATAAGAGGGTGCCCGGGTTCGAACCCGGGACCTCTTGAATGTAAGGGTGGGTCGTGAACCAGTGTACCATGGCTTCCAGCCGCGGTATAACTCACCTTTTAATTCTTAAAAGCGAAGCTTAAACAAAACCCCCAAATTAACCTATGAACCCTAGATTCATCCAACCCCAAATCGAACATCGAATTGATATTGATAATGAAATCAATCATAGGGCTTTGATTGCCCATGTGAAATCGAGTATAAAGATAGTTTTAATTACCCGAATTGAAGAAGAACAGATGAAGAACAGTCGCTGCTAGGACCGCGACACACGTATGAATGGTTCGATGCTCAA